>JAJEJO010045988.1:0-13127 GCA_020662805.1 Glaucomys volans | reverse complement strand
CCCACAGGATGCTGATATATTTTGTCAAACTTTGTGCTTGTGTTTCTATGAGCTATTTTTGGATAAGATTTACATTTAAATCAGTAGACAGACTGAAACAGGTTGCCATCCTAATGTGGATGAGCCTTATCCAATCATTTGAAGGCCTGGATAGAACAAAAAGGCTCAATTGAGTAAAGAGGAATTCTTCCTGTCTAATAATCTTTGATTTGGAACAGTTTTTCTTGCTGTCACAATCATTGAAACATTGGCTTTTCCTGAATCTCAAGCCTACTGAACTCTGACTTATGACTGCACCATTAGCTTTCTTGGTTCTCAGACCTTCAGACTTGGGCTATAAATAAACCATCAACTTTCACTGGTCTCCAAATTTTCATATCACCCGGAAGATCTTGGGATTCCTTGATCACCATAACTGCATGAGTATTTCTTATAATTCTCTCTCTCTCAACATATTTCTATAGAAACACCCCCTATTAATTCTAAAAAATATAAATACTACCTTACAATTATAAGCGTAGTAAAGAGTATTCATGGCAGTACTGTCATACCAACACCATTTCAACAAGCACAAATGAAAGTGAAGAATGGAATCTGAAAAGTTTTCTAGGAATGTAGGGACGATGTAGTCAATGCAACTTTCCTGATAAGTACAACTAAAGACCATCAACATTATTTATAACAACATCAGAAGACTCTGAAAGCTGGAGAGGAGAAAGAAGAGGAGCTAGAGAGCTAGGGACCCAAGTGGTAAAACAGTGGTGGGTTCCCAGGGTTTTCTTTTTGCCTTGAATCCAAGACTTTGAGCTAATGATAATGGCACATAGAAACACTAATGGGAGGAGATTTTTAAAAGCCCTCACAGAAGTCTCCTCTCTTTAGTCAAAGGAACAGAAAAAGGGCCGCCTAGCAAGATAGAAACTTCTTGGTAAAAGTGTTTGTGCTGCAGCCAAACACCCCAGAAAAAAACTGTTTCCACATCTACCCACACTAGCAAAGAATGGATGGGGAGTCTGGGTTTCTATCTTGCCAGAGGCCTCAGGCTCTCTGCTGGCATAGTATTAGAGAGACCTAGTGGAGAGTCAGGACTTTCACCATTGCCTAGTAGAAGTAAAATGAGAACCAACTCCTACATGTTGTTGAACGATACCCTAGAGAGGCAGTAGTAAGGTACTCATGACTCATGCCCTTCCCAACCAGGGCAGTATGAGTTGAGGACTAGTTTGGAGTCAAACTCCTATCTGCACTTAGCTAGAATGAGGAATCTCCTTTTTGTCCCTCAAGTATCAACAGAGAACAAGTGGGAAAATTAGGCTTCTATTTTCACATGTCAGTAATAAAGTACATCTTCCCGTCCTCTGCCAGAGCAATGTCAAAAGAAACCAACTAAAACAGAAGGTTTAAATAATGTTCAGAATCTTGGAGAATAATACGCAAAATGTCCATGTTTCGTTTATCAATCATTTGTCATGCCAAGAACAAGAAAGACCTAAAATGGAAAGAAAAACAAAGGATCAACAGAGGCCTATAATAAAATAACAGAAGTAGAAGTATCTGACATTATAATGGTGACATCATAAAAATGCTTCAATTAAGCTAACCCCCATTAAGGGAGGGCAAAGGAAAGAGTAGAAATTCAGTAGAGTAGTGAAAGGAGAATGAAGGGAAGGGAAGGGGGATAGGAGAAGGAAAGACAGAGGAATGAACCTGGCATAGTTTTCCTACGTACATGTATAGATACATCAGAGTGAGTCTCGCCATTATGTACATCCATAAGGATGGGGTCCTAATTAGAATAAGACATAATCGGTGCTTGTATAACTTTATCAAAATGGATTCTACTGTCATGTGTAACTAAAAAGAACCAATAAAAATGCTTCAATTAGCAATTATAAACATTCTTGAAATAAATAAGAAAAGTAAAAAGTTTCAACAAAGAAATAGGAAGTCTTAGCAAATAGAAGACAAAAAAGAGCAAATGGAATTTTTTTTTAAAATATGGAATGCTTCATGAATTTGCATGGCATCCTTGTGCAGGGGCCATGCTAATCTTCTGTGTATTTTTCCAATTTTAGTATGTGTGCTGCCGAAGTGAGCACAAGCAAATGGGAATTTTAAGAGTGAAAAATACAATAAATGAAACTGACTAGATAGGCTCAACAGCAGAGTGAAGGGGCCCAAGGAAAGAATCAATGATCTTGAAGATAGAATAATAGAAATTACCCAGTTAAACAGCAAAAGGAAAATAAATTGACAAAGATAAAAAGAGTAACAAAAAAATCTAACCTTGTGTCATTAGAGTCCTGAAAGAAAGAGAAAGAAATTGGGAATGAAAAATAGTTGAAGGAATAATGACTGAAAATTTTCCAAAAGATTTTAATCTGTGGATTCAAGAAGAAACTGGAAAACACCAAGCAAGATATATCAAACATCTGAGAATTAAATACAGAGAGAAATACTGAGAGAGAGAGAGGGAAAAAATGTGAATATCTATAGGACAAAACAGGTTGAACAACAGCAGATTTCTCAGGGACTCAGGCAGAAATGGCTACAAGATTTTTCAAGTGCTGAGGTAAAAGAACCATCAGCCCTGAATTCTATATGAAGGGAAGATATCCTTTACAAATACCGGAGAAATCAAGGCATTATCAAAGGAAGAAAAAAAACAGTAATTAGTTGCCCCCAGACCTATTCTGAAAGAATAGCTAAGCTGAAGTTTACTAAATGAAAGGGAATGATAAAAAGAAATAAACTGGGAACACCAGGAAGGAAGACATAGTAAGCAAAAATAGAAAAAAAAGAAAAGTGAAGAGGCGTTTTTACTAGAGAAGATATATACATGACTAATAAGCAAATAAAAAGATATTCAGCATCATTAGCTCTTATCCAAATGCCTATTGAAACCACAATGATGTATCATTGTATACCTGGTCAGAACAGCAAAATTAAATTAGCAACCATACCAAATGTTGAATGCATTCAAAGATACTAGCTAGGATCACTCATTCACTGCTCAGGGAAATATAAAATGGTACAGCCACTCTGGAAGAGAGTTTGTTGGTTTCTTAAAGAATTAAACATGAACTACCATATGAACCAGCAATTACACTCCTGGGACATTTATTCCAGAGAAATGATCATTTATGTTTACATAAAACCCTCCACATCAATATTTATAACAGTTTATTCATAATAGCACAAAACTAGAAAAAAGACAGATTTTTTTAATAGGTGAATGCTTAAAATGTGGTGTGTCCATGCCCTGGATCACTACTCAGTAATAATCAAAAATAAACTATTGATGCACATGACAACTAGAGTCATCTCCACATGATCATGCTAAGTGAAAAAAAAAATTCCCCAATCATATACTGTATAATACCATTTACATAATATTCCTAAAATTAAAAAAATCATAGAAATGGAGTTCAGTGGTTTCCAGAGATGAAAGAGTAGGTGGGGAAGGGGGAGGTGAGTGCAATTATAAAACATGAAGGATTCTCAAAAAAAAAGTTTTGGCCAAGTGCGGTGGCACATACCTGTAATCCTAGTGGCTCTGGAGGCTGAGGCAAGAGGATCACAAATTCAAAGCCAGTCCCAGCAACTTAGCAAGGCCCTGTTTAAAAATAAAAAATAAAAAAGGCTGGGAATGTGGCTCAGTGGTTAAGCACCCCTGGGTTCACGCTGATACCAAAAAGAAAAAGAAAAAAAAAAGTTTTGTATGTTGACTATATTGATGTCAGTACCCCTTGGTCATGACTTAAGTTATAGTTATGCAAGATGCTACCAGTAAAGGATCCTAAGAAAAGGGTGAGGGAAATCTCTTTTTATTACTCTTATAACTGCATGTTAATCTATAATTATTGCAAAATAACAAGTATGATTTTCAAAAATTGGAAATAATAATTTTACCTCTTTAGTGTCATTTTCCTGTTGCTTCATCATCCTTGCCTTTCTTTCTTTCCGAATTCTAGGTATATTGGTACAAGATAAGGCCATGTAATTCTATTTTCCAAGAACTAGCAAAGATGAAAAAATAATTATTAACCAAGTTACTATTTTGTTACAATGATAATAATTTTCACTTTACTTTGGAGAGATTAATGAAGTTAGAATAGTCACTGTATCATTCATATCTTTTATTAGGTCAGCATTCCCATATATATAAATACCATAGTCAGCATAAATTCTCCAATATTTAAGTTTTGGTGATATAAAGTTAAGGAATTTTTCATCCTCATTACTTGAAATAATGAAAAGATCACCCATTCTAGTTATGCTTCAATTAAATAGGCCTATAGCTAAACCAAATTTGAAATCAAATTTAGACGCTATTCATTTGTATATTTGTGCAGTAGCTCAGAGCACACAAGTTCAAGGAAGACTCTGATTTTACTTCTTATTCTTATATTGCCTGTTTATTCAAAAATTGTTTCTATATTGACTTTCCAATAGCATACTGCTGATTATTTGTCTTTGTGCCACGTAAACATAAGAACATATTGATTTTTTCATTTCCTTTAAATATTTGAATTTTGAAACAAATCCTACCAGAAAGCAATGGATGAAATGTACATATGGAGTTCATACTAATCAAACACCACCACCTCCTGTGAGAAAGCCAACTTTACCAGGAATTTAAAACCAGAGGCCATGAACTCCTCTCTGATGCCATCTTGCTATTTTCTTGACTCTCCTCATCTTACAGATAACCTCTATTCTGAATTTCATGTTTAATTATTCTGTTGCTTTTATTTGCAGTTTTACCACCCACCATATGTTGTTTGGGTCTACCTGTTTAGGAAGTTATGCAAATGAAATTCTTGCATTTGTGTTGTTCTGAGGAGTGTTATTCTGAGGCATCCTTATTTTAGTCAACAATATGCCTGGTAAATACCCATCCAATGTGTTCTGATTTTTGTTATATAATATTTCGATGCATATATTAGTGTACCCATTTAAAAGTATATGCACTAAAATATAAAAGCCAATAAGCTTTTGAGTATTTTCCTTCAGTAAGGTTTTGCATGCTCTTCGCCTTTGGATTTCTGGATGATGGTACTTTACTGCTCTTAACCCTTACTTCACTGGGAGCTCCTTCCTGATGTCAGGGTAGGTCTTCCTGGCCGATGTCTGTTAGGGTCTACCCAGACTCACTTTCTAGGCTAGACCGTACAGACTTATTTCTTTAAGTGTCTCCAGTAAGCTGAGGACTCCCAAATTTTTGTCAGTCTTCCTTTATCCAGACTCACGTATCTGATTGCTCTTACTCAACATCTTCACTTGAGTGTCTGAAGCATCTCAGACAACATGTGTGATGAATGACTCTTGGTATCTCCTAAAACAATATTTCCCTTAGCTTTCTACCATTCATCCAGTTACTCATTCATCAAAGCCAACTGTTAGACTTTATCCTCAATTCTTAACTCTACATTTAAAATACATTCCCAATCTAATTCAGTTCTTTCCACTCCTGGGACCCTTAATCAAGCTACTACTGTTTCTTGCATGAACTTGCAAAAACTTGTCCCTTCTTCCTGCCTCTGTGCTTATCTCCTGCTCATAGCCTAGTATAAACAATAGCCAGTACACTCATGAAAATATTGAATAGAGGGGGCACTCTCTTGTATTCTCCTGCCATGTTTCCAACCATGTGCCCACTCCCACTGACCCCTCTGCCTCTCTTATATCAGCTTCCAGTCATACTAGACTTCTGGTTTCTTCTCTAGTATATTAAGATGGTTCTCACTTCAGGGACTTTGTGATTGCGCTTCTCCTTGCCTAGAATATTTCTTCTGAGATCTAGAATATTGCTGCTGAGTTGTCTGTAGTCTCTGCTAGAATAGTAGGTTCTTAGGAGTGACCTGCTCTTTAATACGCATCTGTAGTATGCCACCCTGGGCTGTACTAGGAGTTTCATAGTTGTCAGCTCAGTTGTAAGTAGATGTGAATTCCTCTTGTTCTTCCTTGACTAAGTATTCATGCTTCACTTTCTGAATACCTTTTAAAAACCAAACTGAAAATATCAGAGATATATGCATTCAGGACCTATTTATAGCACATTTCTGTATAAGAGTGACCTCAGAGACTAGTTTCTTCTTCCTTCTCCTTCCTTCCCTCTGCCTCATCTTATCCTCCCTACTTTACCTGCCCCCACAAAGAATTTCCAGGTAGGAATGAAAATGTAAATATTCCTTTTTTTCCTTCATACTTAATGTTTTCCTATATGTGTGAGCTAAAGCACAACTTTTAGTGTGTTTACCCTAGGAGAAATTTATGAGGAAAAAGCGACATTTCTTTTCTAGTTCTCTTTCTTGATCTGTACATTCATAAGAACCTATCTTTCCAGACCTCATCACTGTATGATGTCTGTTTTTCTCTTCAACTTATCTCATTAGATTAGAAAGCATATAAAGCCCCATATTTTAGTGGCGCTTTTGTTATTGCCCATTAGTTTACTTAACAAAAACAGAATTCATTTTTAAGAAATAAGAATTTGTTTAGGGCAAGTTCAGAGACATCATAGTCTCACTTATGTTATTGTTCCATTTGCAGGAGTTGAGGAGTGCTGAAACAATTGGTCAAACTCTCATATCTCCAGCTGTTTCTGGAAAGGATTTTGTGAGAACTGAAGGCACATTAGTCTTTGAACCTGGCCAAAGCAAGACCATATTAGATGTCATCCTAACACCAGAGACAGGGTCTTCAAGTCCATTTCCTAAACGCTTTCAGATTGTGCTTTTGGACCCAAAAGGCGGTGCCAGAATTGATAAAGCATATGGCATTGCCAACATCACTCTCGTCTCTGATGCAGAGTCCCAGGCGATTTGGAGCCTTGCAGATCAGCTACACCAGCCCCTTGATGAAGACATTCTTAATAGAGTGCTCCACAACATCAACATGAATGTAGTCACAGAGAACACCAATGAACAACTCAGTGCTGTGGTGCATCTAATAAAAAAGGTAAGAAAACCTTACAAATGGAAACCCTTGGTTTAATAAAACTTCACAGATTAGAAAACTGAAACAAAATCACATTGTGTTATAATATCATATACCATGGAATTGTGATAATGCTAACTTCTATATATAAGAGTGGAGTTCATCACACCTGACACTGGGCTTTTGTTTGGATATGAGGGATGTCTGTTTGATACCTTCAATGTTCAATTTGGGGACTGATGCATAATCTCGTGCAGCAGAAAGGACCATCCAAAGTCTGAAAAGGTAGAGCAGATTCCAGAAGCTGGAGGCTCCTTTTGATTCTCCAGAAACCGTTCAGTTGTCTTTGGCACTTGATCCTCTGTTTTATTTTGCATCCATAAAAAGGGGACTTGGAGCATACTATCATCATTATGCTTTCAGTTTAAATGCCACGAAACATAAACAATTATCCTCTGCTTGTTCTTTGTTCCTCTTGGTCACTGAAAACTTTCACAGAAAAGGAAAAATTACTGGATGGCCAGATAACTTCAGGCTTTCAATTTGGCCTGCACTTGGTCCAACCAGGTTTTGTTTTAAACCCATTTGTTTATTTACACTTCTGCAAATGATGGAGTTAAATGGAGATATAAGAGCCTAAGGACATACATGAAAACAGATAACTAAAAAAAGTTAGTACTAGAGGAAAACACCTATGGGAATGTGTGTGTGTGGGTCTTATCAAGATATTTCATGGTAACACATTTACACATAAGTATAAAATGTTTTGATTACATGCATATGAATTTATTAATACTATATTTCTAACATGGAGACCTTTAAATATTTAAAATTTTGACAGTGGGGTTTTAGAATATTATGCCTATTCTACTTCCTATGATATTTCTTAAAATATAAGGCTCAAAATGTAAAAAAGAAAATTATTATGTATATAGGTGAGAAGAGGAGGCAGCTTGGAAAACAGAGAAGTGGCTGCTATTTCACACAAACAACATTGTAGAGATAAGCTTTTACTCCAGAAAATAATGTTGCTTAAATTTTCTAATGATAAAAATGACATGGGATGATGGCAAGTTGATTTTGGCCAAGATAAGGGAAAGCATGTGTAAGAACATTTTGAGGTAAAGCAGAGAACTTCATATCAAATGTTTTGGAGAAGATAGAAATTCTGTTGCTTTTTTTTCTCAGTAAGTTATATAAGACACTTATATATAGTCAAGAATCAACACTGATTTCAGTAGTTGTCAAAACATCTTGATTGTTTTGTTTTGATTATTTGTGTGCTTTACAAAAAGAAACTTTCTATTTCCTTTTAATATGGATAAAAGTTTGGGTAGCTCTGAAATTCTTGGGTTATAATCTTTAAACATTGTTCTGGGTGAATACCTAATGGATGTTGTGTTCAAACAGAACAAATGGGTGGGAAATGTTTGTTCAAATACCATGTATGGCAGGAATGCCTATTTCACATTACTTATTATAATAAACAAAAATTGAAGAAAAAAAGATTGCCATTGAGGGGGGCCTGGTTAAATAAATTCTGGTGTATTGATGAAATACAGCCATGTACCACACAGAAACATTTTGGTCAATAAGGTGCCACATGTACACTGGTGTTCCCATAAGATCATAATGGAGCTGAAAAAATCCTATCACTTAGTATTTTTGCTATAGCTTTTCTATGTTTACATATACAAATACTACCATTTGTCACCTTTGTATTAAGTACAGTAACATAATATACAGATTTGTAGCCTGGGAGCAGAAGGCTAAACCATGTATCCTACATGTGTAAGGCTATACCAGGTAGAAGGTACTCTGTGATACTCACAAGATGACAGAATTGCCCACAATGTGTTTTCTAGATCATATCCCCCTCGTTAAGTTAGGCATGACTATATGTACCCAAATGAATTTTTCATGTTTTAGACATAGTTATATAATAAGACTAAAAGAATAATTTTAAAAACCAAAGATGTAGATGATCACATACGGATAAGACTGTAAAATTTAGCAAATAAAAATAAAGGATGCCCAGTTAAGTTTGAATTTCAGATAAGCAACAACTAAATTTTGAGCATAAATACATCATATAATACTTGGGACATGCTCATAGCAACAAGTTATTATATGCTCATCTGAAATTCAAAGTGATACTTCATCTAGTAACCTTTCATATATACCATATTAAACTAATAGACACTCCAGCCTCAGCTTCAGAAGTACAGACTAGAACTGCCAGGGCTAGATAAAACTTTGTTCCATAAAATCTTGTACTGTAGGTGAAACTGTTTAGTGTTTATAAGTTTCTAAGTTCTTTGAATCAGAACTCACTCTACATAATGTTTCTTTGTACTAAAATCTCAATAAACCTTAGGATCACAGGGACTAGAAGTGTTACTTAATTATGTTCAGATGATACAAATATTGTCCTAAAAAGAGTAATAGCTTTAAATGATTAATATGAAGTTTTTTTGGATAAAATCCAGCAGGGGGTTTGGGCATATTTTTGCTGTGACATGATATTCTGGCCTCTGATTTTTCCAAGCATGGTACAATAAAAATAGTTTTATAAAAGCTGTCAGTTGTCTTAATAACAACATCAGTCTTTTAAAACCCTGCTGGATTCGATATTATAATTTTTAATTTTATCAAATTTAGGTTTCCTGGCTATTGAAGATTAGTAAAACATGAGTCAGTAAGTCTAATTTTGTGTTCTGGAACACTTGAAAGAGCACAGGAATAATTTGTTTTGTGGAAGTTTGATCAATCATCTCCCATTTCCAAAGGTTGCCCCTTTTATTTTTCAACCTGACAGTTTCTAATTTTTTTCCATGGTTGTTTAAGATCTTCTGCTTGTTTGTAAGCTAATTTTTATAATTTGGGTGTTTCTTTTGTTGCTGTTTATATAAAATGGCCTTAAAAAGTCAGACTATTTTTATCATATACATTTTTAATATTATGCATTTTATGCCAGAATTATTTTATATGTATGATTTATTTTATAATTTATAATGTATTTTATAATGGTACTAACTGATTTAGATTCTAACCTGATTTTGCATTTTATATTTGCAATGATTTCTTAAAATCATTTTATTTGTTCTAATTTGTTGTATATGACAGCAGAATGCATTTATACATTTTGATAGCTCATCCATAGATGGAGTGTAATCTCTCAATAACTTTACATGTCTGTGAGCTGAGTCGATCTGTGTTATTTTTCAACAAGCTTGTGGCGGATGTTGGGAGTCAATGCAGGCGGCTGTCAGGAACACCTCCTGGGTTTGGCCAGTTACCAACCCTACACCCTGGCCGAGCTAGTTATCGTCTTTCTGTCTCAGTTTCTTTCACTGGAAACAACACAAAGATCTCAGTAGAACTTTCCATAGAGGATTCTTGTGAAGATTAGAGAGGTGAACATAAAGTCCTGAGAATTACAAAGTGCCCACAGTAACCAAGTGTTAGAGAAATGGCCTTTTTGTTTTATTTTGTGTGCTGTAATAAAGAAACTATTTCCCTTGAATACAGATGAAAGTTTGAAAAGCTCTAGAAATTTTGGATCATAACTTTTAGTTCTTAAAATTATGTGCCTGTGGCTCTGCTGGCTTCTGGCGTTTCATTTTCAGAAATGCCTGATGTCAGATTGAATTTTTGTTTCTCTGTTACTATTTTTTTTTTCTGATTTCTAGTGTGATTTTTTTTAATATTTAAAAAAATCACCCAGATATATCTGGTGTTGTTTGTTCTCCTAATTTCCTCTGATTGAAAAACGATCTCTGCACTTTTAGACAAGAGTGTCTCTTTACCTTATTAAGGAACTGTGTTTATTTGTTTTTCTACCTACGCTTTCATACACTTGTTTCTGAGGGATTTGTCCTACTTGTTTGTTATGTTTTCTTTGAGTTCTTGGAGTGTTTCTGAGATTATTTTCCACTTGTTATATCCAGTGTGCTTGTTTCAGTATCCAGCTGGCTGTTCTTACGTCTTCCTTTGTAATTTCCTCATTGTTAAATTGTTATTCTGTTCCTTTTATCATATTTCCCCTGTGGATTATTCTCCATTCTTTCTTCCCATCTTTGAGATGGCTACTCTACTTTCAAATGTTGAGTTTTTCTCTGAGCTTGGAATGTTACTAAATCACAAAGTTATAAAAAATTATGGAGAACTTCCTCATGAGTTCATCTAGCAGGAGAAATGGATGTCATTTCAAGGTTAACATAAGTTTATGTGCATGTTGCAAAGAGAGATAATGTGTGTTGACAGGTGGGGCATAATGTAGGATATAGAGAAAGTGATGACTTGGAGTTTGAAGAATTAATAGAGACTTACCAGATATATAAAAACAGAACGAAATAATTCAGTGGCTCCACACCATTGCTTAGGTATTCAATTGAGATGTGGGCTCTGTCATTCTGGCAAAGAAAAACCATAAAGGTGATTTTTTTTTCCTATTCCCCTTATTCCTCAAATAATGAATAACCCAGTTCTCTAAAGTAGGAAAGCTCATACTTTCTGAAAAAGACAAGCATGCCAGGTGGTCTTGAGTACTATTGGTTGAAAATAATTTCCTCATTTGGTGTCTAGAAATTTAATGACAAATGGTGACTTCTGTTCGTTTAAAACAGACAAAAATAATCCTTCCATTATAAAGAAATATTCTCGAGGTATTTATTTCCTTATATTGCTAGTCAAAAGAATGTAAGTCCTTGGGGTTGGTGTAAAAATGGGACTAGTTTTAATTCATCATTATTGTCGTTAAGTGATCCATGCCACCATTTGGGCTTTTAAAGATTAAATAGAAAATATTTTGGCTATTATATCTTTTTTAAATAAATGGTTATTTTTTCATTTTAAAGTGCAAATGGATGTATTTGAAATAAAATTTTGATACCAGTTTCTCTTAAATTCTTCATAGGTTCATGTTTGTTAACATTAACAACTGTCAATAAAGAACATATGTAATACCTAGATGACATATAACTTAAGAAGTTATTTTTGGATATATATTTTCATACTTGAATTTTTTCCAGATAACTGTTGAAGGAAATAATCAAGTTTTCAGTATCAAAAGCAGAACTCTTTTCTATGAGATTCTTTGTACTCTTGTTAACCCAAAGCGCAAGGATACAAGAGGATTCAGCTATTTTGCTGAAGTGACTGAGGATTTTGCCTTTTCCCTACTGACTGGTGTTACCTGTGGCTCTCCTGGTGAAAAGTAAGTATCTTATAATACATGCATTTCTTCACTATTTACGAAGCAACAAGTAATGCAAACTGGCATTGGCGTGATGTAACTTAGAATTATTTGACCAATGCATTGTACCTGTTGGACAAATTAGGCTAATTGTTTGAAAAAAAAAATAACAACTGAATGAAGAAAACTGAATGAATACTGTTAGCAATATATTCTTTTTTTTTATATGTGTTTTAAAAAGCCATGTTGTCTACTTTTATGTTTGAGTAAAGTTACATTCTGAATAGAAAAAAAAAAAAAGAAGAAGCTGATTCCAAACTTTAGGAGTGTTTTGATGAGCTACTACTTATGCTTCCCAAAGGTATACTTGTGAGAGGGTTCTCAGAGTATTGTTGTACTTCAGGCTGGAGTGTCATGGCAGGAAGCTAGCCAGAAGAGAAGGAAAAAAAATATGGTGCATGTTTATTAATAATTATATGAATAATTTTATGGTCATATGTTAATTTTTGCAGGCACTGTGATATAAATTGTATTCATAAGGAAAATTATATCATTGTAGTTCAGAGATCTAAAAATGTTTTATTTCTATTTGACAACATAAAAGTGACTGATACTAAAACATGGCTGGAAATTGAAATTCTTCTTAGTTTTCACAGAGGAAATAAGACCTTGAATTATACTACAGAGGGATAATAATAAAAATATCATGGTATTGGCACCAAAACAGGCATGAAGACCAATGGAATAGAATAGAAGACACAGAGACAAATCGACATAAATATAGTTTTCTGATACTAGACAAAAGTGTCAAAATATATTTTGGAGAAAAGATAGCCCGTTTAACAAATAGTGCTGGGAAAACTGGAAATCCATATGTAGAAGAATGAAACTAAGCCCTTATCTCTCACTCTGCTAAAAAATCAACTCAAACAACTAGGAATTAGACCAGAAATTCTGCACCTGCTAGAAGAAAATGTAGAGGCAGCCC
>JAJEJO010045987.1:0-28454 GCA_020662805.1 Glaucomys volans | reverse complement strand
TAGGGTCTGGGCTGAGAAATATGCTGATATCTGTATTGGTTTCCCCCTGTAGGTAATCTGATGCTTTTCTCTCGCAGCCTTTAAAATTCTATCTTTGTTTTGTTTGTTAGGTATTTTCATTATAATGTGCCTTGGTGTGGATCTGTTGAAATTCTGTGCATTTGGTGTCCTATAGGCCTCTTGTAATAGATTTTCCATCTCATTCATCATATTTGGGAATTTTTCTGATATTATTTCATTGAACAGATTATTCATACCCTTGGTTTGTATCTCTGTGCCTTCCTCAATCCCAATAACTCTCAAATTTGGTCTTTTCATGATATCCCATATTTCTTGGAGACTTCGTTCATGATTCCTAACCATCTTCTCTGTTTGTTCGACTTTGTTTTCAAGATTAAATATTTTGTCTTCATTGTCTGATGTTCTGTCTTCCACATGATCTATTCTGTTTATTATGCTTTCTATTGAGTTTTTAACTTGGTTGATTGTTTCCTTCATTTCCTTGTTTCCTTCAAGGATTTCTATTTGTTTTTTTCTCAGAACTTCTATCTCTTTATTGAAATGATTTTTTGCTTCCTGCAATTGCTCTATTAGCTGATTATTCATAGCCTGAATCTGTTTTCTCGTCACATCATTCTCTTATTGGATCATTTTTATTATGAACATTCTGAACTCCATTTCTGTCATTCCTTCTACCATGCTGTCTTTGGGTTCTCTTGATGTATCATCTCGGTTTGTTTGGGACACTTTCTTCCCGTGTTTTCTCATGCTGTTCATGTATCTTCCCCTCTAGTAGTGCAAATCAGAGGGATTGCAATTTCCCTGTAAAGACTTAGCGTGTCCCTGCAGATTTCCAGTAACTCACCAGATGTTTGAGAGGTGCTTGATCAAGTGGTGTCCCAAGATAGCTGCTGTCTCACTACCTCCAGGTTGGGAATGATCAATGCTTCTGGGCATAGGCAACCAGGAGACGCAGCACCGTGGCCCTGCTGGAAGGCCTGAGCTCAGCTCCGAGGGCTCAGGCAGCTGAAGGTGATCTCTCTCCACCAGGGAAGCTGCAGAATGGCGCCGAAGGGCCCAAACTCCCTGCTGGAGCCAACAACCAGCTCTACTCCAGGCCGGACCTCACCAGGAGCAGCAGTGTCACGTCCCCGTGGGATGACCGGAGCTCAGCTCCTAGGGCTCAGACAGCTGAAGATGATCTCTCTCCACCAGGGAAACTGCAGAATGGCACCGAAGGGCCCACACACCCCTCTGGAGCCAGCAACCAGCTCCGCTCCCAGCCAGATCTCACCCGGAGCCGCAGCACCATGTCCCTGCGGGAAGGCCTGAGCTTAGCTCTGAGGGCTCGGGAGCTGGCTGGTGCCGGAGCCTGGCCAGTGACTCTGAAGCCACTTCCGGGGACCTGCACTCACTTGCTGGCTGGCACAGGCCCAGGTCATTGACTCCGATGCAGCTGCGGGGTCCGGTGCTCCCGGGTGGTAGCTGGCCTGCGACCCGGCCGAGCCCAGCCCGGCAAAGTTGGTTCCGGAGCAGTGACTGGGGACCCCTTATATGTGATTTGAATATAAAATCTTGTTGAGAGACATATTCCTGCTGTTTGAATCCCGAGCAAGTAGGAATCCACGGAGCAAGTAGGAATGCAGCCTTCCTCTAGCCCGCCATCTTGAATCTCCCCTGTGATCATTTTAATCATGTGCATTCTGAACTCCCTTTCTGACTTTTCTTCTGCCATTCTGTCAATGGATTCTGTTGATGTAACATCTAGGTTTATTTGGACACTTTCTTCCCTTGTTTTCTCATGTTGTTCATGTATCTTCCACTCCAGCAGTAGGAACCTGAGGTATTACGGTTTCCCCCCTATAGACTTATAGTGTCACTACAGGTTTCCATTACCTCACCTTGAAGTGAGAGATCAATATTAGCAGCACACCATACAAACAATATGCATCCTTAACTCAAATTTTCCTTTTTAAGATATTAACTATATTGTCTTAATAAACAGAGATGATGAATTCAATTATTACCTACAGTTTAGCCAATAGGTTTGCAATGAAGACCACAATTTCTAATGGTGGACAAAGAGGTCGGGGTGGGATGTAGGGTACACCACTAATGAGATTAAAAGGGTGTTTATAGAGGTACTATGTCATAGAATTAGTGACAGAGGAATTGAAAGAAATTGGTTGTTAGCATGAGCAAAGGGAGAGTCTCCAAGAGACAGGTTAGAGGAAAATAGAGAGGGTAAGAAAGATATTAATAAAAGAAAAGTAGGAATAATAGTAAGTATAATCGGAATACTTATAATATTATTACTAATAAAGTTTTAAAAAATCTGCAATAAAACTATATTGTACTGTTCAAACCTCCTAGTCTTCAGTAGCCTGATGGCTGGGAGGAACTTGATAATGCAGTATCCCAAGAAGGGTGCTGCCCCTCTAGGTATGGTGGCCTCCTGGTGGGGTATAATCCCTGTTAGTGGTTAGAGATGCCCCCACATGTTGGCAGATAGTCAAACACTGCCCAGGCACTGGACCACTGACTGGGGCCGGGCTAGGGTGGGCTTGGGCCTTTGGGCCAGGCCTCTCCCGAGCATGGAAGACTCACACCGGTGCTCTGGGCTGGTGCAGAATACTCACGCTACTATGCTGTGCTGAGCCTGATGTCTGTCTTTGGGCTGGCCTCCCTGGCCTGGAAGTCTCTCGTGGCTCTGCTGGCTTGGGCTGGACCTGGGCTTCTGGGCTGGGCTTCTCCGCATGGAAGTCTCACAAGTCTCAATAAAAGATAATTTAAGGGGTCGGAGTGGGGGTTAAGAGTAATAACAGTATGTGTAACAGACATCATTGCCCTGTGTACATGTATGAATGCACAGATGGGGTGACTCTACTTTGTGTACAACCAGAAAAACAATAGCTGTACTCCATTTGTGTTCAATGAATCAAGAATTAAATTTAAAAAAATTTAAAAAAAAAGATAATTTAATCCAGTTTTCAGATAAGGAAAACAAGTCTGACATCTGGAAATATATGGTCTATCTAGATGAGCATTCTGGGGTAATGATACTGGCCTCAAGTGAAGAGGCTTGGGATTTATTCATCTATTTCACTGATCATATCATATTAATATCATTAATATGATATTAACATTCACTTAATATGCATTTTTCTGTTTTTAAATACTTAGACATTATCACATAAAATTTAACCAACACCTTCATAGTGCTTATTACATACTACATATTGTTTTATGTGATTCATAAATATTAACTTATTTAATTCTCATTATAAACTTGAAGGTAAATACTATTTTTAGCTAGATTTATGGGAAGGTTTGCTTATGATTCCAACACTGGTGAGTGGTTTGAACCACTGTTTTACTGTCTTATCATCTGGAAAAAGAGCAGAATAAGCTTTATCAAGTGGGCATATGAAGAAACTTAGGCATAAAGCATTTAAATGTTCTCTGCTCAATGGTATATGTATAGTGAGGAAGCTAATCTTGGAACCCGGAATGAATGGTCAGTTTAACTGGTATCCAAAATGTGTTTCCATCATATCATATTGTCAAAGATCATGCAGCTGTGATCATTACACCATGCAAATAAATTCAAGTTTGTTGAATTTTATTCCCAAAATATATCAATGTTAAATTTTAGTATTTGAATGAATTTTTATGAAAACACAAGATTCAAAGTAAAACAATTTATATTACTACATAAGTGCTATGAATAAATGATACAAACAGGATGCAGTAAGAACCAAGTATGAAATGTAGTGCTTCTGGCCAATAGTTTTTTGTTGTTCTTCTCATTTTTATGTTTTACAATACCAATTAAGCAAATGTTATTGAGTGCCTAACACATCCAATGCTCTGAACTGGGGACTAAAACTGAAAAACAGCTGAGATATAATCCCTGACTTCAAACCACTTAATCATCCAGACAAGCAAATAGATTCTATTATTTCTTTTTAAGATCTTGGAAAGAGAGTTAAAAGGTTTCTGAAGCTAACAGAGGTAGTTAAGTATAAAACTGAGATTTTTTTCTTTCCTGGTTGTACAATATGAATAACAATGAGGGGCTGGGGTTGAGGCTCAGTGGTAGAGTGTTCCTCTAGCATATGGGGGCCCTGGGTTCCATCTTCAGCACCACATAAAAATAAAAATAAAGGTATTGCGTCCAACTGCAACTAAAACCAAAAAAATTAAGAAAAAATAACAATGAAATTGCAGTAGGGAAAATACTGTATTGAATCACAGCAATATGTGATTTTAAGCAAACCATGTAATCACACATTCAAATTATCCGTTGGTAAAATAAAATCGATAATGCTCACCTCCAGAGATACTAAAAATAAAATAGCATATAAAATCCCTGTGTAAATCATAATATGCTATAAAAATGTATTAGTCCATGTAAGTTAAGTTGATCATTGCATTTAAATCATAGATACCTATTTGTAGTCAATTACACTTTACAGTTACCTGGGGCGAATGTAAAGGAATAATCATTGCTGCAAATCTATCAAGAGCCACGTGCTATCCCAGGGACTAAAAATACACGATCTGAATGATTCCTTACCATATCCTCAGAAGATGGTCATAGCATAAAGTGACTTTACTAGAATGTTAAAGTAATCAGGTGGTCTCTCTGAGGTCACATCACTAGAGCACATAGCTGAAACATTCCAAATTTAGGTATTTGTAGTTCAAAAGACTTTGTTCTTCCCACAATGCTGTGCTCTCTCAGCAATTTGTGTTTGCTAAATTTCTTAAAGCTAATTAACATTTTTAAATGTGGTAACATAGACATAGAAGGCATGAAAGTTGCCATCTTAACCATTTTCAGTGAAGAAATGTTCATAATCCTGTACAACCTTCAACAACATCTGCCCCCAGAAACAAACAGATGTTGCAAAACAGAACATCTGCACTCAGGAAACAACTGCCATTTCTCCCTTCCCACTAGCTGCTGGCCACTGCTATTCAACTTTCTGTCTTTGTGAACTTGAATACTGTACGTGTATTATGTAAGTGGAATCACAGAGTTTGTCTTATTGTTTTGTCTTTGGCTTATTTCACTTAGCATAGATGACATTCTCAAGTTGCAGCATGTGTCAGATTCTCCTTCCTTCTAAAGGTTGATTCATATTCAGTTGCATGAACATACCACACTTTATTTGTGAGGCAATGAGACACAGGTTGCGTCCGTTTTTTGGCTATTGTTAATAGTGCTACTATGACTGAGGAACTAAAATATCTGTTTGATTCCTTGCTTTCACTTTTTTAAAGTATATTCTCAGAAGTGGAATTATTAGGTAATATGGCGATTCTATTTTTAATTTTTTGAGGAACTACTACACTGTTTTCCATAGCAACTGCTCCATTTTACATTTCACTAACAGTGTACCAGTGTTCCCAATTTCTCTAGCACTTGCTGTTTTCTGCTAGCACTTGTTATTCTCTGGTTTGGGTTTTCTTTTTTTTTCATAGTAGTCATTCTAATGAGTATAAAGTGATATTTCATTGTAGTTTTGATCTGCATTACTCAAATGATTAATAATGTCAAATATCTTTTCATGTGCTTGTTAGCTACCTATATATCATCTTTGGAGAACTATCTGTTCAATTCCTTTGTTCAGTTTTTATTGGATCGTTGTATTGGATTATATGAGTTCTCCATGTACTGTACACATTAACCCTTTATCAGATTTATTTTCAATATTTCATCCCATTTTTGAGTCTGTTGTGTACTTTGATGAACAGAGATTTTAAGTTGTGATGTAGTACAATTTGTCAATTTTTCTGTATTGCTTACAATTTTTGTATGATATGCAAGTAATGATTGGAAAAGCCAATGTCATGAAGATTCCTGTTGTATTTTCATGAGTCTTTTTTACTTTAAGCTCTTATGTTTTGGTCTTTGATCCATTTTGAGTTAATTACTTTTATATATTTTATAAGATAAGGTCCAACTTAATTCTTTTGCAAGTGAATACTCAGTTTTCCCAGTACCAATTGTTGAAAAGATTGCCATTTTTTCAATTGAGTATTCTTGGAATCCTTGGTGAAAATCATTCAACCTTGGTTATAAGAGTTCATTTCTAGGCTCTCTGTTCTATTCTGTTGGTCTATGTGTAACTTTATGCCACTACCCTCTGTTTGGATTATTGTAATCTTGTAGCAAGTTTTGAAATCAAGAATTATAAAACCTACAAATTTTTCATTTTCCAGATTAGTTTGTCTATCCCAAATCCATCAGATTTCAATGTGAATTTTGGAATACATATTTCTACTTCACTAAAATAAAGAAAACAGTTGTAATTCTGGTAGGGATTTCCCTGAATCTGTATCTCACTTTGAGTTGTACTGCCTCCTTAACTATTAATTTTTCCAATGCATGAACACTAACATCTGTTTATTTATATCTTTCATTTCCTCTGTGGTTCTCAGTCTACAAGTCTTTTGCCTCCTTGATTAAAATTGTTTCTAAGTATTTAATATTTTATGCTCTTATAAATAAAATGTTCAAAATTTCTTTTGAAATTTTTATTATTAATATGTAGAAATGCAATTGATATTTATGTGTCAATTTTTTTTCACACTGCAACTTTGCTGAATTCATTTGTTAATTCTAACAATTTTTGTTTTGGATGGAATAGTTAAGGTTTTCTACATTTAACATCATGTGTGAACAGAGATAATTGTACGTCTTTTCTGATATGGATGCCTTTTATTTCATCTTCTTACTGCATTGCTAGCTAGGAATTTCAGTACAGGAAGAGTGGAAGTGATGGAGGAGGGCATCCTTGCCTTGCTGCACTTGATCATGGAGGGGAAACCTTCAGTCTTCCACCATCGGGTGTGTGGTGTTAGCTGTGGGCTCTCCATACATGCCCCTAGGACTGACATAGTTTCCTTCTGTCCTAGTTTATGAGTGTTTTTATAATGGGAGCATGTTGCATGAGATAAAACACTTTCCTCCTGCATCAGTTGAGATAATCTGTGTCTATTATCACTCATTCTGTTAATGTGAGTACATTGCATTGAGCCACCCTTTCCTGGCAAGAACAAGATACATAGTTAAAACATGATATATAGTTTTGTTATTCTGCTGTTGAATTCAGCACAGTAGGATTAGTATTAAGTAGTATTTTGTTGAGGATTTCTCCTTCAACATTCATCAGAGAAATTAGTCTAAATTTCTTGCAATATTTTTTTCTGGTTTTTGTACTGATCTCTTAGAACTTTTCTCTGTTTTCTTTGAAAAGTCTTTTAGGGGAATTTGTTTAATTCTTAACTATTTGGTAGAATTCTCCAGTGAAGTCATTTGATCCTTCATTGTTGTATTTTGTTTATTTTGCTTTTGTTTTGTTTTGGGGGAAGGAAGTTCTTATAGATTTAATATTCTTACTAGTTGAAAGTTTATTCAGGTTTTCTACTTCATTATTCAGTCTTTGTCAGTTATGTGATTCTAGGGATTTGTCCATCTAACTGAGCTCATCTAATTTTTGGTGAAATTAGACAATTAATGTAACTGTCCATAGTAATCATTTTTATTTCTGTGTAATTGATAATAATGCTATGTCTTCCATTTCTGATGTTAGATGTTTGAGTTTTCTTTTTTTCTTAGTCAATCTAGCTAAGATTTTATCAATTTTGCTGATCTTTCTGAAGAATCAACTCTTGGTTTTAAAAGTTTATTAAGGTACATATTAACACTACTATTTTATGCTTTCATTCAAATCTATTAGCTTGAAAATTCATCACTGTTAAAATTAAAATTAAAATCAATAGACTAAAACTAATTAGGAATCTAGTAAATAGTACACCCAATAATAAATACAAGCTTTTCTGATTTAAATTCCACTATGTATTCACTCAGTATTTGGTATATACAGTTTTCCAAATTCATGTTAGAACCTGAGTTCTAGTTGGCATCAGTATCATATTTAATATAACTGATGTCACATAAGATAGAGGGTTGATTAAAAAGTAAGATCAAGTTTTGTAGGATGTGGTTACTTTTAAGAAAAAGTTGGAATAAAAGGAATTATCTAACTATTCTGACACATAGATCCCAGGGAAGAGGAGGGATTCATAAGTTTGAAAGGACTTCAGTGAAATATTTCTCTTGAAGACTCACGTCTACACAGGGTGTAATTGGGTGGATGAGGGAAGTTGATGGGGCTCAGCTTGCCTTGGCCACTTTGGGTCTCCATTCTCCACATTTTCTCAGTAATAAGTAACTTATCCCTGTGTAAATTCAATTCATTCTACAAAGCAATTTCCAGGATTTTGTAGATGACATTGTTCCAGGACAAAATGAGCAATTATAGGTTAAATATCATGTAGTCATATCTGTAAAATAATTTTTAAAAATCAGGCAAGTCTTCATGCATATCTGTATGTGCCAGACCTATCATTTACGTTGGTATTTGTCAAAGAATTTTCAAGCTGCTAGCATAATTGGCATTAGTATAATTAACACTGAAGTCTGTAAAACAAAGTGAGGATTTGCATGTATCCTATGAGACTTACATTCCTCACTGCTAAGAATAATTGCACTTTTTAAAGAGAACTGAAAACTGGAAACCTAGTGCAGATGTGACTAATTTGACAACAATTGTTACGTCTATCAATTACCCTATTTTAAAAATGCATAAATCATTTTATTATCTATAATTAGTTGAAACAAATTTAATAAAAATAAGAATATTGATCCTTTTTATTTCAAATCCTCCATATTTGGTTCCTATTCATATTGCCCAGAAATTTTACATAAAAGCATACTTTATCTTCTCGCATAAAACCATATAACAGTTTTATTAGGAGGAAAGTTAGTAGTTTTCTTGTTCTGCTTTAGGGAGATCTGCCCATCATTTTAATATAGTCTTTTTTAAATTGCTCTTCAGTTACAACAAATTTGCAACCTTTTTGTCACTTGTGTTATCACTCAAAGATCACTTTCGTACCTTTCTATTAAATGAACATTTTTCCTTTGAATTATTGAATGCATTTTCTCTAAGGTTCTTTGAGTTGAACATGAATCAATCAGAATGTATAGGTCCCATATCATTGTTCTTCTTTGTACCAATGGAGGATACTGGTCCATACCCACCTAGGGATAACATTGAGTCCCATAATCTGAAGTTGAACACATTGATGGATCCATCATGTGAGGGAAATGGGCTTAGCATTACCTTCCTCTTTGATTCTGATCCTTCCTTGATTTCAGTAGTGTAATTCATGGAATCCACCATTTCCCAATTATCAAACTCAGGCTCATCCTCATCTCTTCCCCAATGGACTTATATGTCATTGGCTCTAACTTGCCTGATACTGACTTCCTCCTTGGTGCTCACATTGCCATTGCTCCCTTCAACCCCTACTTGACTATTACCGCAACCACTTCACAGCCCTCCTTTCTTAGGATCATGCCTGAATTCTATTCTTCCTCCTTAGTGTGAGCTCTTCCCTGCCCTCAATTGATTTGTTTGCCTTGTGTTGTTCCTTTGAAAAGCATGATACATTTACATTTAAAAGTAACCAACCAAGGACTGAGGCTTGATGGTTTATGCCTGTAACCCCCACAACTTGGGACACTGAGGCAAGAGAATCTTAAGTTCAAGGCTAGCCTTGCTTACTAAGACCCTGTCTCAAAATAAAATATAAGGACTGGAGATGGAGATCAGTGGTAGAGCATTCCTGAGTTCAATCTCCAGTACAAAATTTAAAAAAAAAAAAGGAATTAACAACACATGAAAGTCAACAGTTTAGTATGGAATTCTAGGCATTTAACTTCCCAAAGCACACAAGACTTGGCCACTGAGAGTAGGCAGCCCTCCTAGTTTCCACATTGGAGAGATAGCATTAAAATTTTCTACTTTGTTTTGGCTTTTCCTGAGACTAGAATCAAGCATCCTATACTTTTCCCGCTTAAGTGAGAATTATCACAAATTTAAGACCTTACTTAATTCTCAGATACAAATCTCAAAATCAATGCATTCCTGAGTAGCCCATTGTAGGCCAGAGTTAGGAGAAAAGGTTATATGGACATTAGGCAAGTTGGGTCAAAAAGGAAAACCAAGAAAGTGCTTTATCCTAATGTATCCAAAAATGTTTCTTCCTCCATAGTCAGGGTGGATATAAAATAAGATAATGATGGTTGGAAAAATTACATTAATAGACATCTCATGGATCTGTGAAGTAGAAAAAGAGAGCTCTCATTAATAGCCATCTTCCCCAAAGGCATATTAACCAGTGTCTAATTGTGTCTAGGACTCCATCCCCCACCACTCTCATACAGTATATGATCAACCTGCCCCTTAAATGTGTTGTTTGTCAGCTCCCACAGAATGTAAGATCCATAAGAGAAGAGGCCATATTCCATACTATGTGGTATATGGATCAGTGCCTGATCCATAAGACTCATACAAAAAATGGTCATAGGTGGATGAAAAACATAATCTGAAAAAAAATTAAAAATCTACCTTCCTAAAAACAAGCAAAACCAAAACCAAAATTAAAACCAAAGTTCATCATCTTTGTATTGCTATAGTACAACACTGGAAGTTGTAGCCTTATTTTCAAGGTCTGTTGGTTTTGTATTATCTGCCCCATATCTACCACTCTCTCGTTCCAAGCTCCTCTGTCCAGACATTCTGTGCTTTAGCCAGAGAGAGAGTTTTTGTTCCTTGAGCTGATTTTCCTTAATTTTTAAGATAATTCCACATCTTACCCTTTGCTCATGTTTCCTGCTTGCTTCTCTCTTTACCTTTTTTCTTCCATATCACCTTGCCAGTACCACCTCTGATGGCATGTTGCCACTGAGGTTTCCCCCTCTCCCTTTGGTCAGAATGAATCTCCCTCCTTTGACTTCCCATAGCAGATTTCTTTGCTTGTATCATAGTATGCATTCTAATCTGGTTCTTATACTTACCATTATCTTTTCCTCTCCTCTTAACTAATCAGAGATTCATTGAAAACAAATATTTTGTTTTCATTTTCCTCCTTATTTGCCTATCGTGGGACCTTCCATCAGGTAAGGGCAGGGTAAACAGTGGTGCCCCATACCTAGCTGAGGCTGCTGTAGCTGCAGTCTGCTGAATATGTTGAATCTTTAATTTGTCTCTCCATGAATCTTCAATCTGGTTTTCAAGTATTCAAGACAAACAGTGAGTTGTATGCAATAATGGCACATGACTTCTTATTCCCTCTTGTATCTACTTTTACCTGGGTGCTATGTGATAAAGCCACCCTTCCTGAACAAGGAGCTAGGTTCTGTTGTCACAGTTTGTTTTTCCACAGTAATTTTCATAGGCCACAGGTCCCACTAAGTATTAACCAGGGATGCACAGGAGAATCTTCAGGGTGTGGCACTGGGACAGGTGTAATTGTTCAGAACGCCCCTTGAATAGCACTCCATTGTTTGAATGTCCAAATTCTCCTCCCTCAATCCTGAGAAGCATATTGTCTGTCCTCTCTCTGGCAGGAATAAAGTGATCTACGTGGTGACACAATGACTCCTGGTCCTTTGGCATTGGGGAGGGCATCAGGAAAGCCAAGTGTGCTGCTTCAAAATCCCCACACAATGGGAAGCAGTGATAAATATGAGAATGTGGGACAAGGTGGAAAATATGACCTGAAGCACTAAAATTTTATTTCTAGAAAGTTTCAGGTGAGGTGTGTATTTACTTGTGTGCATGCATTTGAAAATGAAAAGTTCAGGAAGTTTAATTGAACTGGTATCTCCAACTGGTTCTGAAACTCTGTCTAGATCTGTGCTTATAAGTGGTATAGATTACCATACATCTATTTACCCAAAAATCATTTACCAAATTCCTGCCCTCATTCAGTTTGAAGGTTTTAAGGTAAGAAAAACACACATCAAATAAATATAATTAATATTGCATAGAAATGAGACTGATAGGAGTGCATACCCAGGGGGACCTGATCAGTCTGCCATGGGAGGGGAGGTCTCCACAGAAAGCTGTCGTTTAAGATGAAAACTGAAAGATAAGTAACTGTTAGATCCATGAAAGGGAAACTTAGGAGAGAAATACAGTGTTTTGAACATCTCTGCAGACAGGGACTGATAAAGCATTAGAATTTATTACGGTTAGGGCAGAAAATAAAAGGGCTAACACAGGGGGCAGGACTAGAACATGGGATCTGTTCGAGAATGGATTTATTCTGCATTCTCTAGGAGATGGGAGGCCATCAGAAAGTGCTTAAGGGGAATAACAAGAGTAAATTTGCATTATTAAAGCTGAATCACTGTTGCAAGGCAGAAAGATCAAACTGAAAATTATGGTTTGGATGTTGGGTAGGAACATAAAGGCAGTTATGTGAACAACAGTATCAGCCAAGCCTAGTTGTGTGTCTTTATATATATCAGATTGACAGCTTGCTTGACTGCAGTACTAGACTCAACTAATGTGTGCTCAGTTGGCATGCATAATATGATAAACTATTGATAGTACTAGACATAAATTAAAACCTTCTGAAATTTTTCCCTTGCTTCCTCTTCAGATATTGGTTCATCTCCCATTACCTAATTTATGTGTCCCCCTCATACATGCAGATAAGAAATTCCTACTAACTTTTGGAAAACTACACATTTCTGTATATTTTCAGACTTAAGGACCCTGTCCCAGAAGCTCCTCTGTTCAGTTTGAATCACATAACAGCCATGAAAGTGTTATTGATTACAGAAGCAAAACTTGAACAAAAATATTTCCCATTCAAGAGAGAGGGACAGTAGCCTCAATTCAGGCTTGTGATATAACTACTATTAAAAAGAAGAGTGACTTTTTTGTTCAGAGAAGTTTCCTGACTTCTCATAGCTTACTATCAGTAGCTAACTGAATACTTTGGGAATTAAATTTGTCCACATTTTTTTTTAATTTGGCAGAATAAACTTTAAGCCCAAAATAATTGAGTAAAAATTTAGCAGAAAATTCACTTATCTTTCAGTTAACTGCAGGGAATATTGAAGAACACCTCTAGAAAAGAATATTATAATTGGCATATAACAAAAATCATAAATCAAGCTTGTAATTTTTAAAGGAATTCACACATGCCTCATTTCTCCTTGTAAATCAAAATCTCACCTTATTTCTTATTTTTAAAATAGAATTTTAAAGATTATAAATTTTTAGTAAATATAAATTTCAGAGTAGGAAATCCAAAACCTTTACATTGGAAATAATTTTTCACTTGTTCATCAAGTGAAATATTTGAATCTTTTCACACATATACCAATCACTTAATAGTTTGTCCTGGTTTAAATATTTGAAGTGTCCAGAAGTCTCAGTAATTTCAGAAAGAGATTCCTAGAGATGACTACTATCTCCTCCACTACCCTTGGGGTCAAGCAGAACAAATCCACTTCCTCTCTACAGCCCAATCCAGTTCTCCACCTGGTCCACATTTGACATGGTTTTCATTCCTTGCTTCTTCCTGGCTGTGCTCCTTGGAATGAAAACTTCATCTGTTCCCTTCAGTTTCCTTGATTTTGCCAGGTTTGACTTTTAATGCTCACAATATAAGCAATTAACAGGATTTGAAAGGTCAATGGGAAACAGATTTTAAAGAGCATCCTCTAAATACCATCACCCCGTGGGAATTCACAAGGTCATCCCTATAGACACTCTGACCCTTGTTGGTTATTAGGAAGTTTAAGGAGAGTCAACACAGCATTAATCACACTGACAGAAAAAAAAAAATCTGAATTTGGATATACCTTTTATAAAAAAAATTATTTTAGTATAAGAGGTTTTGCTTTTGAAAATTTGAAAAGATGAAAGTACAGGTTCATGTTTCTGCTTGGTCAGGAGACGGAATAATAACTGAGGGGACCCTTAGCACTTACCAAGCACCCCACTTCCTTCTGTTCCTCTTTTAACTCTGACTCCTAAATCAATTAAAAAGGTAGGGAAACAGCTTTGAGCAAATTACTTCTCAGAAGGATAACACTGATCCAAAAAGATGGAATATAGTGTAGGTACTTTTTCTTTCCCCTCTAAAGAGATAGTTAATGTGTCCCTTGGGGCTTAAAACTACTAGTATCAATTTAAAAAGTCCTTCCCATACCATAGCACATTTACCCTTGGGATACTTCATATTACACTTGATATTTTCCCAGTGAAAAATGGGATTCAGGATACAGACAATCCTTTTTTTTTTTTTTTAGCGTGGTATAATGATTTAATGAGACTGACTGGGTTATGAATGGTATAGAATATTTTCATTTTATTTCCTTTTTCTCTGTGATAAAATGATCTCATGAGAACATTGCCAACACTTCTGGTTCCTTTGGGGATTATATAGTGTCTTTCCACTGATCAAAATAGCTAATTTCAACCTTTCTTTCTTTGGCATCTTTCTAATATCTCTTTAAACTACTCTAATTTAGTATGTATCTGAAATCCTCAGCTCACTCATTAATTGTGATAAGTGTAATAGAAACATCAACTTCATCTCAAAAAGTGTTTAGCATTTCACTGTTCAATATATTCTACTGCTCATGAGGGTACCAAGAAATAAGATTTTTAAAAATCATTTTGAGATGAAAGATATTCATCAAATGTATGATCATTCTTAAGGAGAAATAGTGTATTGATTTTTTTTTCTCATTTGAAAGCATTGACTTCAGATTCATTCATAATAAAATGATTTATTTATCATTGCCAAGCAGGGAAATTACTTTTTAAAAAG
Organism: Glaucomys volans; assembly: GCA_020662805.1. Classification (NCBI taxonomy): domain Eukaryota; kingdom Metazoa; phylum Chordata; class Mammalia; order Rodentia; family Sciuridae; genus Glaucomys; species Glaucomys volans. Next base: position 13,736 of record JAJEJO010045987.1, on the reverse strand, counting down.
TAATAATACTCCTTTACTTTGTAGAAATGAATGATATGGTAGCACCTAAGACACTAAGAATTTCCACCACCATCCTAATCCTCCCTCCCCATCCTCCAAATCTGCTGTTGCCCTGAAAGTTTTAAAATCAAACTGCTTGAATTGAATTTTCTGAGAGTTTTTTTTTTCTGTATTTCCCATCATTTCCTAAGGTTGCTGTATATACACCTAAATGGCAATAATTGTCTTGAATAGACAGAAGTAAAACAAATGAGAAGGCTAAAATTCATTTTTGTCCCATAAATGTTATACCTTGTCAATTAAAACAAATACTCCTTTTCCATGCCAAGAAAACATTTTCTGTTACATTCCCAATCTGCTTCTACTGCCATCGGGTACAAGAAAAACCTCTAACAGATGGGAATCAGTAAATGGCAATTGCAGCTAGAACTGACTATATGAATAACAAATGGAAGAAGAATACTGTGAGTTACCTTGGCAGGCAACACAGTCAAGAGAGCTTTCAGAGATGTTGCACCATCGATTCTGGCAATGAGATTGGGACTGGGACAATAAATAAAACACATTATATGTGTATTATATATCTATACATAAAAATTACATTTTGTAGATATTTTTATAACATATCTTAAAATATATCTTTTACAATTCATGTATTGATATATTAGTATGCATTTATATAAACATAATTATAGTTACCCATTTATATTATTTATGTAAATTTTTGTATAAGTACACACATTTGCATATTTTTACATAAAATGTTATATAAATAAATGTTGCATTATAATTTTTTACCTATAAATGTACAATATTTATATACAAAATGTTCACCCTTTATCTTATATTATACAAAGTCAAGGCTGCTGACATTTTGTTGTCCTCGAAAATATTTTGAAGTGGCGAAATAAAAAAATTAAATGGTGCCGAGTTGAAGAATATAAGGAAATGTTCATCCAAAGCCAGAGGCTTGGACAATAACCCTGGATTTAGTCGTTCTAATTGTCTTACATTGATCTTTAACTTCAATTTTTTTTCCGGCATCAGAGATTGAACCTAGGGGTGCTTATCCACTGAGCCACATCCCAGCCCTATTTATTTATTTTTAAATTTTAAGTCAGGGTCTCTCTAAGTTACTTAGGGCCTTGCTAAATTGCTAAAGCTGGCTTTGAACTTGTGATCCTCCTGCCTCAGCCTCCCCAGCTGCTGGATTACAGGCATGCGTCACTGCACTAAGCCCTTTAACCTCACTTTCAACAAGGCATATATAGAAATGCTCAAGTGGGTAAATACGGTGGTTGCTCTTTAGGAGCACCAACTGCTGCAGAACTCAGAGCCTACAGGAAGACCTGGACAGTAGCAGTGGAGAAAAGAAGGTTGGCTTCCATACCAGATACCATACCAGATTCTATTCCAGTGGAATGAAATCTCTGACCTCTGCCAAGGCAAAACAATCAAACTCCATCTCTGCTTTCCTCTCCTCACCCAAACCTGCTCTAGACTGCTCCTTTGAAATTCTGCTTCTAACTCTTCACAACATTTGTATAAAAATACTGGTGGCAAGAGAAGTAGATTTTAGAAAGAAAGGACCTGGATATAATCTGGGGTGGTAGGGGAGGAGGGGAAGTTCCTTGCTTCCAGTTTTCTTAGTTCACTAATGCTTATTACATAATGAAGACCTGGATTTAGGAACAAAACAAGCTTGATATTACGAAATGAACCGGTCCCAGTCTCAGTTCTTTCTTACCTTTTCAATTAGAAATAGAGATTTGGGAGAAGGGAACAAAGCAGGACTGAAAGATAGGAGCTTGTGGGGGACCCTGGCGGGGGCCGGTATTGCCTTTGGCAAGTCTGGGTACCAGGCTGAGGTTCATCCTTTTACCTTCTTTTCATCTTGTCTCTGACAGGCTCTGGACCGTCAGAACAACTCAAAATGCACTCTCACCTAGGACTTTTGTTTGTTTTTAGGAATAAGACAACCAACTACTGTAAGATTATATATTCAAGTTACAAGTGTGTCATTATTTTCATTAATCTTTGAAACTGGTTTAGTACATTCCTCTGAAGCAATGCAATGGGATACAATTTAGAACAAAAATTTCCTCATGTGAGATTTAAAATATCATTATAGCTGCCAAGGATTTTGAAATTAGGTTTTATACTGATTGCTCTTCTATCGTTCAATCAAGAGAAACTAAACTGGAAAATATACTGAGTTTTTTTTAACCCCAAATTGATGTAGAACACTAGATTTTTTTTTTTCATTTTTGTACAACATAAGCTTTGAACAGATAATTATAATCAAGGTGTGTTTTTATAGAGAATCATCATCATCTACATCACTATTTTCACCTAGACTAAAATATTTTTTAAAAAGTGTATCACATTTTTTGTTCGTATGACTCCCTATAAGCCCTCTCTCCATCTCTTATCATCTCTCAGTGTCCTTCACTGTATCTTGCTCTGAGGCTCAACAGAAAATGCTAAATCGATCTAGGTGTCTTTGTGTATCTAAATAAATGTGCAACCTGTCCAACTGCAGTGTTCTTCTGGACCATGTGAACACTTTTAGGAATCTCCTTACATTCCTATGGCACATAGCTGCCACTGCACCTGGGAATGATCTGCTACACTGCAAGGCACTGTTCCTCATTTAGCATCCTCCCCCATGTGTGGCAAGTGCACACATGCTCACACACCTTGCAAGCACATTTAGTTCTATGCTAAAGGGGAATTTGTAACTAGTGAAAATCTACACACATATTATAAAGATTGCATGTGCTGGTTAAATATGAACACATGCACTTTAATAAATCAAATCTCAATTTTTAAGTGACCTGGCAGGATTGCTCAGGGTCAGTGACGTGATAGAGATTCTTCCTTGTCTTTGAAATCCCATGAAAGACCTCTGCTCTTTTCTGCTCTGTTCTGGTTTTTATGCTTTCAAAGAATGCTTTGCATATTGTCCTCTGGAACTCACACTCAGCTCTCAGTGTCTGTAAATGTTCCTTCCTTATTTTTCTCAATTTAACCAAGATCAAGAATTACCCTATAATTTTAAGCTAAAAAAAAATTTAATACCTAGGTACCATCATTTTTTCTCTCATTTCGTCAACATCTTTATTTTCTTTAATCCCTTTCAAAATGAAAGAAAAACAGCCATCGGATTGTGTGGCACTTTCTTAGTTCTCTTTTCTTTCTTGCTTTTTGTTTGTGTGTTTGTTTTCTTTCCTTTTTGTGTTTACTGTTCAAGAAAGTGATACCTATTATTTCCTGCAATCTGCCCAACATTGTTTTACCTAAACATTACCTCTGTGTAATTTAATCAGGACAGTGTGTTGCTCCTCCAAAATAAAATTCTGTTAAACAAGACCTCTCTTGAAATATATAACTTTAAACACAAAGCAGTGTGCTTGACCATGTATTTTAAACTATGTCACCCCCTCTCCATGTTTTTGGTGATCACCTGTCTCATATCAGGGCATTATTCCATCTCAAACTTTGTCTACAGAGTTCTCCTTAATTAGAATTGTCTTGAGCCCTCTTCTTCACTGACCAAATTTGTTGTCTCTTGTCTCTATAATATTTGCTAAAGATAGAAACACTTACTTCTCTATAATATCACATAAATGTTTGTCATTATGATCCAATAATTTTATAACAATTATTTAAGCAAATAAATAAATGTTCTGTATACCATATGAATGCTGTTATATATATTTGTGCTATATATATGCCATATATTTGCATATATATTTCTTTTACTAGAGAATAAATAACTTTTAAATTTAATTGCTATTTGAAGGCTGATACTTTCAAACCTTGAAATCTCACTGCATAGGTGGCCACTTTGTTTATTTATATATTCAAGTTTTACCAGAAAAAAACTGGCACTTAATAAAGCAAAGTAATTAGCTCTGATACAAAAATTCACTGCAATTTAATCCTAACAGTGATATTTAAACTCATTATTTATATATTCTAAGAAAATTGGCACAATATAAATATAGGCTGATACCAAGGTCCCACATATACTAGACTTTGGACACTGTTACTTTAAAAAAAAAAAAAAAAAACAAGACAACTCTTGAAGAATAATGTAATCTATTTTTATGGGCTTAACATAGACATATCACACATTACTTGTGTTATTTGTATTTTGCTAGTATTTTAGTCAGACTTTTTGTCACTGTGACCAAAAGACCTCACAAGAGAATGAAAGAAATGGGAAAATGTATTTGAGGCTCATAGTTTCAGAGGTCTCAGTCCATAGATGGCCAGCTCCATTGCTCTGAGTCCAAGATGAGGCAGCACCTCATGGTAGAGAGGCTTGTCAGAGGAAAGCAGCTCAGGAAATTGTACCAGAAAGCAGAGAGAGAGAAAAAGAGAGACAGAGAACCAGAGCTCCCCTCACCATGGACAAAATACAAAACCCAAAGGCATGCCCTCAGTGACCCACCTCCTCCAGCCACACCCTACCTGCCTACAGTTACTACCCAGCTAATCCCTATCAGCAGATTAAAACACTGATTAGGTTAAGGCTCTTAAAACACAATCATTTCACCTCTGAACTTTCTTGCATTGTCACACACATCAGCTTTTAGAGGACATTCATATCTAAACCATAACTGTTAGGAAAACAGAAACAATCCTAAGTATTTTAAACTGATTAAATTGGGAAACTGGTTGTAAAAGTAAAAGAATAAAAAAGAGCAAAGTAAGAAAAAAGAAGAGATGAGGTCCTTTGAGGTCCCCCAGAGATTGTTAACTGCAGAACTGTAATAAGAAACTGCAAGATGCCACTACTGCTTCTTAGGCCAAAGAATCAGTAGGGAAATGGTGTAACCCTAAATTTCCATAGCTCTGCTACTGAGGATGCTGGAGTTTCTACAGCCGCTGCTGGGGTTGGCACTGACACTTGTGCTTTTCAAGAAGCCATCAGACTCTCCCTGATGATGCAGGAAGCCAGGAGCCCACTCTCCTGATCCTGCAGGAGTCAGGGCCCAGGAGTTCTGGTGCCAATGAAGCTACTGGAGCATACACTGCTGCTAATGTTGTTGGAACTCTGCTACCTACGCAGGAACCTAGATACAGATTCACTCGTCACTCTGGTTACGATTTCCAGAGGTACTGCAAGGAAAAAATATTTTTAAACTTAAAAATATTTGTCCTTCTTTTAAATCTTTTGCCAGTGATTCTCAGTGTCAGAAGCTTACTCAAGATCAAACACACAAAAAGAATTGGAATCATGTGGTTTGCAGATATCCAGTCCCCTGTGATACAATAAAGAGCACAGAAGGGAAGGAATGGTGCTGAGAACCAACAGGCAAATAACTGACCCAGTGCTATACACAGAAAGTTCTGTAAGTAGGAAGCTCTATAAGAAGCTGATTGGACACTACTTCTACTCCTTAAAGATTTCTACTCAGATCAACCTCTAATGCTTTTCCTGTTTTTGTGGTCATCATTCCTCCCTCTCTCTCTCCTTGAATTGCCACCTGCCACCTGGACTTCCACTACTAATCACCAGCTATGACAACCACCCAAAGGCACCTATTCCAGTTTGATTATTCCTCACTGTTTTCCTTTACTCCAGTGTCAAGGAAGTATGTGGCTCATCAAAGCAACTATAGTTTTACCTTTATCTTGTTGCTTTCCTCATGATGTTCACCTTATCACAGTAAGAAAATAAGAATAAGGGATCAGAAACTGGCTCCAATATTACATTTGCTAATCATTAAGAATATGAACTTGGAAAAATCTTTGTCTTTGAACAAAGACACACATAAAATCAAAGGAGTGAATGCAATATTGAAATCCCTGTCCTACTCAATTTTATAAGGGTTTGCAAAATTCAGTAGTTTAAAATACCTGATTCTTGTCATGTTCATTTTGAAAACTTTTTGTTGCTAAGTCTATTACATCTAAAAGAAAGAAACATTGAATCCCATACCAGTAAAACATATTATGGCATTTGCAGAGAAATGGATGGAATTGGAGATTATCATGCTAGGTGAAATAAGTCAATCCCCCCCAAAAAATGAAGACTGACTGTCTTCCCTGATAAGTGGATGATGATATAAAATGTGGTTGGGGGTTGGGGAGTGAGAGAAGAATGGAGGAACTTTAGATTATGTAGAGGGAAATGAGAGGGGGAGGGGATGGGAGTATGAAAAATGGTGGAATGAGACAGACATCATTACTCTATGTACATGTGTGATAAACAATAATGATATGAATGTGCATCATGCACAACCATAGAAATGAAAATTTGTACCCCATATGTGTGCAATGAATCAAAATGAAGTCTGTAAAAATAAAAATAATAATAAAAAATTCAAAAAAATTTAAAAAATTTTTAAAAACATATGATATGGTCAAATGTACACATAGACTCTAGAAAATAGTGGAAAATGTCCTTTACTAATTTTCTTTACATTAACGACTGGACTGACCATAGACTGGACACCTACATTCTTGCTTGCTTCCATAGCTCATAGTTCCTCAGCCTCTTTGGCCCTTTGCTCTCATCATGGGGGTCTCATGTTTTTCTCTATTCATCCATCAAAGAAGGTTTTCATTCAGTTTCACTTGGGCTTTTCCATGGTGTGCCTAGAAGATGGTTTTAGACCTTCTTGCTGAGTGTAAAAGAAGAATGTGACAGTCATCTGCCTTTCCTTTTAAAGTTAACAGCAACACATCTACCAAATAAAGACATTTCCTCCTGTTAATTTGGACCAAAATTTACAGCATAATCTCAGGGCATCATCCTCTCTCTAGTTTTTTACTCATCTTCTCAAACACTTCATTTACTAACTTAAATTTCTGTGACTTAGAACACAAAGAAACAGGGAAGAGGTGGAGTAAGAAAATTCTGACCAGTCTCACTGCAGAATATAAATATTGTAGATTATGTCACAGATGGTAAAAGTAAAAATAATAGAGTTCTCAAAGTGGACAAAGACCTACAAATTAGACCAGAAACCCTGGACCTACTAAAAGAACATGAAGACCCAACACTCTAACATGTCAGCTTAGGAACCAACTTCCTCAACAAGGCTTCTAAAGTGCAAGAATAAATTAAAAACTCAATAAATGGAATGGGATCAAGCTAAAAAACTTCTTCCCAGAAAAGTAAACAATCAAGAGTGTGGAGCACCTACAGAATAGGAAAAAATCTTTGCCACCTTCACCTCAGATAGGGCATTAATTTCCAGGTTATACAAAGAACTCAAAACACTTAACAAAAAAGCAAATAACTCAATGGATAAATGGGCAAAGGAACTGAACACTTCTCAAAAGAAGAAATATGAATAATCAACAAATACATGAAACAAAGTTTAACTTATCTAGCAAATAGAGAAATGCAAATCAAAACTACACTGAGATTATATCTCACTCCAGCCAGAATGGCAATTATCAGGAATACAAGTAACACTAAATGTTGGTGAGGATGTGGGGAAAAAGACACACACATTACTGGTGGGGAAAATTGGTCCAACCACTCTGGAAAGCAGTACAGGGATTCCTCAAAAAGACAGGAATGGAAACACCATTTGATCCAGCTGTCCCACTCCTTGGTATACATTCAAAGGATTCAAAATCAGCATACTATAGTGATACAGCCACATAGGAGCTCAATTCACATAGCTAAACTATGGAACCAGCCTAGGTGCCCTTCAATACATGAATGGATAAAGAAAATGAGGTATATATACACAATGGAGTATTACTCATCCATTAAGAAGAATGACTTTATGACATTTGCCAGTAAATGGGTGGATCTGGAGACTGTCATGGTAGGATAAATATGCCAATCCCCAAATCCCAAAGATCAAGTGCTTTCTGTGATATGTGGAAGCTAACCCACAGTAAAGCAGGGAGAAGAACAGAAGTTCAGTGGATTTAAAAAAGGGAAATAAAAGGAGGAGGAATAAGAATGTAATGAATGAATAAGAATGAATAAGAATGAAATAAGAGTGTAATGAATCTGATGTAACTTCCCTATGCATGTATATGAATATACCACACTGAATCCCACAATCATGTACATTCACAAGAATGAGGTCCTAATTAGAATAAGATAAGTTCCATTCTTATACAATTATATCAAAATGTATTCTATTGTCACGTATAACTAAAAATAACCAATAAAAAATTAAAAAGAATAATAGAGTTCTAAAATTAAAGAAATCCATAATGCAAGGAAGGAAAGGAAAAAGAAAACAGAAAAACAAACTGTTTCCTTGACTTTTTAGCCTATGGCCATACATTTCTGTATATGTGGTTTATTATATCCTTTTTTGTCTTGAAATGAAATTTAAGCAATTCAATTTATTGAATTGAATTTATTGAAGTAATAAATGCTTCAACAAATATATCAATCAAGAGAGCTGATGAAGTGAAATTAAAACCAATAGAAAAGTATCAATATTTATTGGTAACAATCGTATATTGAAAAGAAGTCTTTAAACTCATTTTCAAATTCAATTTGAACAAAAACAGCATATATGCCAGAAAGCACAACCCAGTTCCAGAATTTCTCAAGATTTGTAACATCTGCTTTCTTGTTGTTATTTGGAATTTGTATTTTGACCACTGCATAAATTAACACTTCTAAAAAATTGTTTATATTAAGGAACATCATAAAACAAATGCACATTTTTTCAAGTGTTGAAAGGACTTAAGGGATTTTTAGCAAAAAAATAGAAGGAAGAAAAAATGATAATAAACACACAGCAATATGTTCATTTCATATACTTTGAGGTCCACCTGTTTAAATGTTTTTAAAGTTATCAAATGCATCTGTTACTTTTTTCTTTTGTAATAAACAAATTATATGAGAAAATAAGTATGAGTAATTATCTAAAGCCAATTTAGATGGGCTTTCAGATAGATGATTACAAGGATTTAAAAGATATTTAAGGTTCAATAAACAGTTCTTCTTTTGGTGTTCAGAAGAAGGGGGATTAGCTGTGTAATATTGAGTACTTCACCTTTCTGTGTACTTCATTGTTATCATCTATAAAAATAGAATTTTGTTAATTACCTCTTGAGTCTTGTAAAGAATTCCTAAGTCCACATAAAGCAAGCATGAGGCACATATTCCTTCCTCAGTTAGTAATATAATTGTCACTAGAGAGGAAAGAAGAGGGATATTGTTCTTTCTACCTTCCACACATATTCCTTCTCTTCTTACATGTGATCCTGTGGCATGTGAATAGGGGGCAGTATCTCTCACCAGTATGCTCAAGAAAACAGTTAAAATTAGGAATGGAGAGTAGAGGGCGACCATCTGTGGTTGCCTGAGTCCTCAGAGCTGAGCTTGGGTCTTCCACAACATCCACGCCACTGCGGAGCGTCTCCTGGGGAAGTCTGGCCTGGAGCAGCTTGAGTCGCAGGCTCTGGCAGGGAGTTTGGACCCCTTGGCGCCATTTTGCAGCTTCCCTGGCAGAGGGTGACCATCTGCAACTGCCTGAGACCTCAGAGCTGAGCTCCGGTCTTCTGGTCTTCCCTGCCACTGCGAGGCTACTGGGGAGGTCTGGCCTGGAGTGGAGGGAGACCCCAGCTCCAGCGGGGAGTTTGGGCACTTCCGTGCTATTTTATACCTTCCCTGGCAGAGAGTGACCACCTGCCACCAAATGAGCCCCCAACGAGGAGCTCAGGCCTCCCTGGGCTCTCAAGCCCAGTGTCTCCATCACTGAGCACAGTTTTCTGCCTCCACCCCAACTTGGTCTAGTGTCCAGTGTCCAGATCCACACTCTAGCCCAGGGTCTAGCTGTATCTGATTATCTATCAACACCAGGCTACCTCTGCACAGAAGCATTGATCATTCCCAACCTGGAGGTAGTGGGACAGCACCTTTCTTGGGTCACCGCTTGATCAAACACCCCTCAAGCAACAGAGGGGAAGGTACACGAGCACCATGAGAAAACACGGGAAGAAAGTGTCCCAATTAAACCTAGATGATATATCAAGAGAACCCAAAGACAGCATGGTAGAAGGAATGACAGAAAGGGAGTTCAGAATGTTCATAATTAAAATGATCTGAGAAGAGAATGAAGTGACAAGAGAGCAGATTCAGGCTATGAATAATCAGCTAATAGAGCAATTGCAGGAAGCAAAAAATCATTTCAATAAAGAGATAGAAGTTCTGAGAAAAAAACCAAACAGAAATCCTTGAAGGAAACAAGGAAATGAAGGAAACAATAAACCAAGTTAAAAACTCAAAAGAAAACATAATTAACAGAATAGATCACTTGGAAGACAGAACCTCAGACAATGAAGACAAAATATTTAATCTTGAAAACAAAGTCAAACAAACAGAGAAGATGGTTAGGAATCATGAGCAAAACCTCCAAGAAATATGGGACATCATGAAAAGACCAAATTTAAGAGTTATTGGGATTGAGGAAGGAACAGAGATTCAAACCAAGGGTATGAATAATCTGTTCAATGAAATAATATCAGAAAATTTCCCAAATATGATGAATGAGATGGAAAATCAATTACAAGAGGCTTACAGGACACCAAACACACAGAATTACAATGGACCCACACCAAGGCACATTATAATGAAAATACCTAACATACAAAACAAAGATAGAATTTTAAAGGCTGCGAGAGAAAAGCAGCACATTACCTACAGGGGGAAACCAATACGGATATCAGCAGATTTCTCAGCCCAGACCCTAAAAGCAAGAAGGGCCTGGAACAACATATTTCAAGCTCTGAAAGAAAACGGAGGCCAACCAAGAATCTTATACCCAGCAAAACTTACTTCAGCTTTGATAACAAAATAAAATCCTTCCATGATAAACAAAAGCTTAAAGAATTCACAAAGAGAAAGCCTGCCCTACAGAACATTCTCAACAAAATATTCAAAGAGAAAGAAATGAAAAATAACATTCTCAGTCAACATGGGGAGGAGCTACCCTAAAGAAAGAGTCAATCAAAAGAGAAACAAAGGTAAGCTAAAAACTCCAAAAAAGCTAAAATGGCAGGAAATACAAGTCATATCTCAATAATAACCCTGAGTGCAAATGGTCTAAACTCATCGATCAAAACACCTAGATGGGCAGATTGGATTAAAATGAAAGACCCAACAATATGCTGCCTTCAAGAGACTCACCTCATAGAAAACCATGCCCACAGACTAAAGGTGAAAAGTTGGGAAAAAACATACCATGCACATGGACTGAGTAAAAAAGCTGGGGTTTCCATCCTCATTTCAGAGAAAGCAGACTTCAAGCCAAAGTTAGTCAGAAGGGATAAAGAAGGACATTTCATACTGCTTAAAGGAAGCATAAATCAGCAAGACATAACAATCATAAATATTTATACACCAAACAGTGGTGGATCCATGTACATCAATCAGATCCTTCTCACCTTCAGGAGCCAAATAGACCAAAACACAATAATACTCAGAGACTTTAACACTCCTCTCTCACTGCTGGACAGATCTTCCAAGCAAAAATTGAACAAAGAAACCATAGGACTCAATGACACAATTGCTAATTTGGACTTAACTGACATATATAGAATATTCCATCCATCAAAAAGCATATACACTTTCTTCTCAGCAGCTCATGGCTCCTTCTCTAAAATAGACCATATGTTATGCCACAAAGCTACTCTTAGCAAATACAAAAACATAGAGATACTACCTTGTATACTATCAGATCATAATGGAATGAAATTAGATATCAATGATAAAGTTAGAAACTGAAACTACTCCAGGACCTGGAGAATAAATAATATCCTATTGAATGATACATGGATAACAGAAGACATTAGGGGAGAAATTAAAAGATTCTTAGAGGTCAACGAGAACAAAGATACAACTTATCGAAATCTCTGGGATACTATGAAAGCAGTGCTAAGAGGAAAGTTCATTGCAGGGAGTGCATTTAATAAAAGAATGAAAAGTCAACAAATCAATGACCTCACATTACAGCTCAAAGCCCTAGAAAAAGAGGAACAGATCATCACCAAAAGTAGTAGAAGACAGGAAATAATCAAAATCAGAGCTGAAATCAATGAAATTGAAACAAAAGAAACAATTCAAAAAATTGACAAAACAAAAAGTTGGTTCTTTGAAAAAATAAACAAAATTGATAAAACTTAGCCATGCTAATGAAGAGAAGGAGAGAGAAACTCCAAATTACTAAAATTCGTGATGGAAATGGAAATATTACAACATACACAATTGAAATACAAAACATAATAGGAAGCTACTTTGAAAATTTATACTCCAACAAAATAGAAAACCTGGAAGACATCAACAGGTTCCTAGAGGCATATGAGCCACCCAAACTGAATCTGGAGGACATACACAACTTAAATAGATCAATTTCAAGCAATGAAATAGAAGAAGTCAACAAAAGCCTCCCAACAAAGAAAAGTCCAGGACCAGATGGACTCACAGCCGAGTTCTACAAGACCTTCAAAGAAGAGCTCATTCCAATACTCCTCAAAGTATTTCATGAAATAGAGGAGGAGGGAACCCTTCCAAACTCATTCTATGAAGCTAATATCACCCGACACCAAAACCAGAGAAGGACACATCGAAGAAAGAAAATTTCAGACCAACATCTCTAATGAACATAGATGCAAAAATTCTTAACAAAATTTTAGCGAATCGCATACAAAAGCATATTAAAAAAATAGTGCACCATGATCAAGTGGGTTTCATCCTGAGGATGCAAGGTTGGTTCAACATCCGGAAGTCAATAAATGTAATTCACCACATCAACAGACTTAAAGTCAAGAACCACATGATTATTTCAATAGACGCAGAGAAAGCATTTGATATAATACAGCACCCCTTCATGCTCAGAACACTAGAGAAAATAGGGATAGTGGGGACATTCCTTAACATTGTAAAGGCTATCTATGCTAAGCCCACAGCTAACATCATTCTAAATGGAGAAAAATTGAAAGCATTCCCCCTGAGAACTGGAACAAGGCAGTGATGCCCTCTTTCTCCACTTCTATGCAACATTGTTTTTGAAACTCTAGCCAGAGCAATTAGACAGACCAAAGAAATTAGAGGAATACAAATAGGAAAAGAAGAGCTCAAACTATCCCTATTTGCTGATGACATGATTCTCTATTTAGAAGACCCTAAGAATTCCACCAGAAAACTTCTGGAACTCTTAAATGAATTCAGTAAATTAGCAGGATATAAAATTAATGTTCATAAATCTAATGCATTTTTATTCGCAAGTGATGCATCCTCTGAGAGAGAAATTAGGAAAACTAACCCATTCACAATAACCTCAAATAAAATAAAATACTTGGGAATCAATCTAACAAAAGAAGTGAAAGAGCTCTTCAATGAGAACTACAGAACACTAAAGAAAGAAGTTAAAGAGCATCTGAGAAGATGGAAAGAACTCCCATGTTCTTGGATAGGCAGAATTAATATTGTCAAAATGGCCATACTTCCAAAAATGCTATACAAGTTCAATGCAATTCCAATTAAAATCCCAATGATGGACCTCATAGAAATAGAGCAAGCAATCATGAAATTCATTTGGAGGAATAAGACACGCAGAAGAGCTAAAGCAATCCTTAGCAAGAAGAGCGAAGCAGGGAGTTTCACAATACCAGACCTTCAACTATACTACAGAGCAATAGTAACAAAAACAGCATGGTATTGGCACCAAAATAGACAGGTAGATCAATGGTACAGAATAGAGGACACAGAGACAAACCCACATAAATACAGGTAT
>JAJEJO010045986.1:0-16110 GCA_020662805.1 Glaucomys volans | reverse complement strand
CATCCATCCATCCATCCATCCACCCATTCATCCATTCATCCATCCATCTATCCATCTATCCATCTATCCATCCTTCCCCCAACACCTCCACTACTCACTCACCTGTAATTGCTCCAATATATATGGAATGGCTATTTGAGGGTAGGCTAAGGAATGGTGACTTCTTAGCACTGATGATAAATTTAATACCCAACTCATATTAAAGAGAAATTTTTCTTGGAGCAAAATCAGCAAACAACCTTAAACCCGGAAACTGGTACATGGACCTTTTCCCTCCGACTTCTGTATCCCCCCTCAGGGAAATAAAGCTGAAATGGGATTTTAGAGCCTTCAGAGAATCAGATGTCAGTTTTGAAAATGTTTTATAAACCTCAGCAGTGAGCTTTAGGCACTTCCGTCTTTCTTCTTTTTCTCAACAAATTCCATCCTTCCCTCTTTGTCCCCCCGAGTCTAGAACTTGTTCGTCTCCTGGTCTATGAGACATACAGTGATTGATATTTTTAATATGAGTGAGTAACCTATGAACAGAGGGAGTCCTATGGTTGGTGGCAGGTGGGGGGATGAGCTGTTTTATAGGTAGAGTTTTAATTCCAGATCCTGGAGAGGGTCATATAAAAATGTGCAAGGGTAGGGGCATCAAAACATATGGAAGTAGAAACTTAGTGTGGTGTCTTACTGAGGTGTGAGATGGTGGAGGGGTTTTTCCTCCTTTTTTATTTCCTCTTTTCTTTCTCCTCTCCTTCTCCCCTTATTTTATCTTTTCATCTCTTTCTGCTGAAGTTAAATCACTGGCTTACTTTAGTTCAGACTTCTTTGGGGGCTCAGGGTCAGTTGTGTCCTCTCTTTGATGAGAATGAGGGTTGGGTCAGCTCAGTTGCCATTTCCCCTCTGACTCTGGTCCCTGTCCTGACACCAGAAGGGAGAGTTTATAATGGTCTGTGCTTATAGCAATAAAGCTCACCTTTTTTCTCCTTGCCAGTCAATTTAAGGAATCTCAATGAGGGCAGTTCTGCGACATTTGCAGAGTCAGCACACATATGTGCCCTGGTAGCACTAACTCCTCACCACATATACCTCCTTTTCCTTCCTTCTGCTCCAGACTGGCAAACATGATAGCCCACAACCTGCAGTACCCTTTTAGTAATTTTCCCATCTGTAACCACTTCTTCCTGAGAGCCCTCCTATTGGTAGCCGGTGTAACTCTGTCCAAGTCTGAACTTCTCAGATGATACCTTGATATCCAGCACAAACCTTAAAAAAAAAAAAAACAACAAAACTTAGAGTAATGTCAGTATCCCCGGAATTCTATTCTCTGGTGATCCTTTTGCTCTTTGGCCATGTACTGAGTAGTCAGGGGGGTTCTTATGAAAGGAGGTTGCAGTGAGCTACTTGCCCTTGAGGGACTAATAGACACTATGATTTAGAGAGCTGTGGCAATAGTTTGGGAAGGGACTTTTCCCAGAGACCTTCCAAGCTCTTTGTGATGCTTCCTATGGCAGTGTTAGCCTTTGAACAAGTCATAGTGGTTAAAAGCATAGACTTTTGACAGTCTTGGTTTCAATCTGATTTTGTCAGTCCCTGTCTATGTAACTAGATAACTTCGTGTACTTCTCTGAGTCTCAGCGTATATATTACCCAAATGCTGATGGTACCTGTCTCACAGGGCTGATATGAGGGTTCAATGTGATAGTGATCTCTACCAAGGGATGCTTAGTGTGTATCCGAAATGAGTCTGTCTCCACAGGAATTTCTTCCTTTAGTCCATATCATACCCATTTTGTAAGTGAGGAAGCCAAGACTAAGAGGAGGTGAGTAACTTGCTCAAAGTTTCATCATTAGCAAGTAGTAAAGTTGGGTGAGAATCTGATTCTGTAGTGGTGCTCTCAATCAGTTCACTATATTGCCTTCTAGATTATGGGAGTACAGCCCTTGTCAGCTGATGTAACTATTATGATACAATCCCCCCAAAGCATGAATTTATTCAGCATTTTCAAAAAATATGTTTTTAGTTGTCGATGGACCTTTATTTTTATTTATTTATATGTGGTGCTGAGAATTGAACCCAGTGCCTCACACGTGCTAGGTGAGTGCTCTACCACTAAGCCACAACCCCAGCCCTATTCAGCATTTTAACTCATTTATTTACTTATCCAATTTTCAAAAGGTAAACTTCATGAGAACAGGGATGGGGTTTTGTCTACTGTGTTTACTGTTGCATCCCTAGTACCTAGAATGATGCTTGAAATAGAACAGGCATTCAGTAAATTCATAAGTCAATGTATACATTCTCTCATCTGTCAACAAAGGTATTGAACACCTACTGTGCGTCAGACTGTGTCAGCTGCTAGCATAAAATAACATCCCTGACCTTGGGGCACTCAGAACCTGGTGAGGGAAACAGATCTGTGAACCAGCAACTCAATTTCAATATGATGTGTCTAAGGTGTTATCAAATGTTAGGGCAAAGGGAGGGGACGGCTCTCTTTTCTTTTGTGCTGCTGCCTAATTTCATGTAGTGCTGCCACTTGATATCCTTCTAGTCAGCAAGTTCCTGTCTACTAGGATTAGTCTGCATTCAGCTGGATGAGGTATAATTTCCTACAAAGAGGAGGAGATGGCAGGGCTGTGACTGGAAGTGTTTTGTCATTCAAGCTGTGAACTGCATGACTCTAAGGGGTGCAGTTAATGTAGACTATGATGAAAATGGCGCCCTCATGGTCCTGTAATGTGGTGGTCCTGTGACAGCTGCCTTTAAGGCATCTCTGAATCTAGTTCCAAACCTAGGAGATTTGAGATGACTTACATGAAGCCTTTGAGTTCCCCTCCAAATGCATTTGCTGGGTACCAGAAATATGGGTGGAGAACCAGAATGTGATCAGTTAATAGTTGACTCTATTGCTACAGGGAATGAGCTGCATTGGGTTCCAAGCTGTTTAAACCTAGTTGAACATGGGCCACACTGATATCACCAAGAATATGATTATGACTTCCAGATTGCTCCTTATGCAAATTTGGGCACCTCTTATTTTCCACATAATCTCAGTACTATTTTGGGTTCTGACAAGGTTAGTGTCAAGTCCTGTCCTAGGTAACCTTGTAGAGTTAAAATTAGGTTTCTTTTTGTTGTTGTTGTTGTTGTTGTTGTTGTTGTGTGTGTGTGTTTTTAAACAAGCCTTCTCACGTTTTCCACATCTCTCCTAACGGGGTAGGAAAGTGGAAGGGCTGGGAAGCTTCTGAAAGCCTGGGATGGCAGGGACTCAATATCAGTGGGAGGGAACCTGAGGTTTTAACAGAAGACTTTGGAAAACAGCAGTGCTTAGCCCCAAAGCAAGGTGGATGCTTCAACAATGGAATTTAAGTCTTGCTGATTAGGCTGTGTCCCTTACATTAAAGCATATGGAATTGCCCGGTTTTGGGTATACGGGCTCCTCCTAAGGTTTATACCTGACCCCTCTTATCCAGGAGCTGACTCTTCCATACAGGATTTTAAGTCACTCACAAAGCCTAGCTAATGTTTCTCACTGGGTTCCTCCCCTACAGCTAATTAGTTCCTGTCTTTTTATGTCGGGACTCCAAAAGTGGGTCAGAATTTCAGGGTATGGTAAAAAGAACACTGCCCTGGAAAATTAGTTCTCATCTTTGGCTATACCACTCATTGTCTTCCTAAGTTTTGGGCAAGCTAGCTTCCCTTTCTGGGCCAAGGTTTCTCTAACTGTTATTAGTATTATTTTATCACTTAGGAGATTGTGCTCCTTGTAGAGCTCTTATGAAGAAAGGTGCTGTGGTCTGAATGTGTTTCCCCAAAAGTCATATGTTGAAACCTAATCCCCAAAGTAACAGGACCACAAGGTGGGGCCTTTAAGAGGTGATTAGGTCATGAGGGCTCCACCCTCACAAATGGGATTAGTGCCCTTATAAAAGAAGCCCAAATACATTTGCTTACTCTGCCATGGGAGGACACAGTGAAATGATTGTGTGTGAATCAAAAAGCAAACCCTCACCAGACTGGTTCTACTGGTGCCTTGATCTTGGTACTGTAAGAGAGAAGTTTCTGTTGTTTATAGAGTCACCTTGCTTATGGCATTTTGTTATAGCACCCCAAACTAAGAGGAGACACCAAGATAATGAGGTATTTAAAGAGGCGTATGTGTTAGGGGAATGTGAAGTATTGTTGCTTGTTTGCTATTTTAGCGTAGTTTGGTTCAGTTTTTTTGTTTGTCCCCAGAGCTGTGTGTACAGAGAGGTGCCTTTTAGTTTCCAAACTCCAAGGATTGACCCCGTCCTATGGCAAAGTAGATAGTACCAGTAAAGAACATCTTAAGTCTCCTTTGGGATAAAGATAAAAATGTTTCATTAAGCTAGATTCCTAATGGGCTTTATTAGTTAGAGTAATATTGGCTGCTATAAAATATAAATTCCCAAAGTATCAGTAGCTTAAAATAGAAGTTTCTCATTAACAGTCAAATGTCTGTGTTCATTGTCAGTGGATAGCTCTTCTCCTTGCACTGTTTAGAGACCAGGTTTCTTCTGTCTTGTGATTCCATATCCCCCTAAGGCCAGTGGTTCTCAATCTTGACTGATCACTTGAATCACTTATGGAGACTTAAAAACTGATGCCTGGATCCTCCCCAAGATTCTGATTTAATTGAATTCTGTTGTGGCCCTTGTGTTGGTTTTTTTTTTTTTTTTTAAACATCTCAGATGTATCTAATATTCAGTCAATGCTGAGACCCACTCATGTCTTACAGTCCATAGTGGCTTCATGCTATAGAAAGGGGACACACATTTCAGTGAGTTCTACATCTGTGTTCTAGGAGTCAAGAAGTTGGGTTCCGTAGGCCCCAGGACGCCTGACATGTGGCACAGACACCTGGAGTAGGTGTTGATTCAAAAGCCTTTCCTGGAACATGGGAGAAGAATGGGTATCACCTGATTACTCTGTATTTGGGAAACCTGGCCACCCCATGTTTCTGCCTATGACCTGGTAGTAGCAGGCAGTTTGTTATAATAAAGTGCTGACTTGGCAGGCAGGCAAACTTGGTTAAAATCCTCACTGCTTACTAAACTTGTGGTTTGGGGCATGTTAATTAACATCCTTAATCTTCACTTTTCCCTGAATGTAAAATATTTTTGATTATACTTATGTTGAAAGGTTTTATAATATACAAAAATACCTATCTTGCCTAAAAGAATGTCTGTTATGGTGCTGGACATGACAGGCACCGACGGGACAGGGGTGGGATCATTATAAAACCTCTCACTGAAGGAGGATGCAGAGGCTCTTCAGTAGTTGGGACTGAGTGAGTGATAGACACTGTGTTTCCCCAAGAGGCTGAGAAATGGCCCTAGGGCCATATTTCCCTTATTAGATTGGATGATGGCATGTCTTCCCAATAGGCTGGACACCTCCTGCAAAGCTGAGGATCAGGCTGCTTTGATCAGACCTTGGGCATCAAATGTTGGGCTGCTACCTCTTTCCTCTGTATCTTCACTTTCCTGACTCCCCCAAGTAAGGAAACCTCCCTGGAGTCCAGCTTGGGTGAGAGGTCCCTTTTGAGAAATAGGACAGGACAGGGGCCCATCTGAGCCTGGCTGGAGGTCCCACTGGGGTGGCTGAGGTTGCTGATGGGATGTTGATAAGGGGAGATGTCAGAGATGGTAGGAAGCCTTCCTGTTAGTGCCAGCAAAAGAACAGCTGGGTACAGCTAATGCAGCCTGTCAGTTCTTAGCCTGTAATGTGACAAGACTGTCTTTGTGTGACTAAAATTAATTCTGTGTGTGTCTGGTGTTGGGGGAACGGTGGCAGCAGGAGGAAGGACAGGCAGGGATGGGACTGGGAAATGGATAAAGATAATCTTTGGGATTTCCCCATTCCCTCTATGCCCCTGCCCTCTTCAGGTACTTAACACCTTTGGACCCTTCTCCTTGACAGACCTGTAGTGAGGTGGGGCTGGGTTACTCCAGAGTCTTCCAAGTGATTATCTCCTAGGATATCAAGATGGCAAAGGTGAAGCAGGCACCTTTGGAGGGCACTGCTTACAGCTGATGCTATAGGTTTGTCTGACACTCCAGGCAGATGGCAGCAGACTACATCATCATCAATACCCTTTGGGGAAAAGCCTGCTTATCTTATGGTTTATCTTTTGGGGTCCTTAAGCCCTTATCTTTTTGTTTCTCTTGGTGTGTTGGAGTCTGCAGGGAAAGCTTCTGTCATATGAATCGCTGAAAATATCGAGTGCCTAGTGTGTGCCATGCACTCTGTTTGACACATTTTCTAGTGATGGTTCAAGCTTCACAGCAGATACTCAGGGTATCTATTTTTGTCCCATTTTTTATGGATTGAAAAAATAGGCTCAGAGAAGGAA
Source organism: Glaucomys volans (assembly GCA_020662805.1). Lineage (NCBI taxonomy): Eukaryota > Metazoa > Chordata > Mammalia > Rodentia > Sciuridae > Glaucomys > Glaucomys volans. The sequence continues at coordinate 9,745 of JAJEJO010045986.1, read as the reverse complement.
AGGAATGTGCCTAGGGTCATGTAGCTTGTTAAGAGGTGTGAAACTGTCTGGTTTCAAAGTCACCTCCCGCCTGCTCTGATTCCCAGCTGGTTTTCTAAAACATCTTTGTAGATGAACAATGAATTATTATATATAAGAGATGAGACACTGTTTTATAAGGCAGAATTTTGTAGTCCTGAATCAAAACATATCATCCTCTATCCTTTTGGAAAAAAATATGGTTTTGTATCAGTAGCTAGGAAATGAAATCCTAAGATCCCATTGTTCCTACTGTGTCTCCTTGGCCTAGATGTCACCCTGTTATTTTGGTACAATCTTCAGCAAGCTCCTTCTTCCCCTTCCCTCTGACCAAGCAATACAAGGTGATTTTACCTTTTTTGTTTCTTAAACTATGCTCTCAGCCAGTTTGAAGATGGTATTTAACCAAGAGGATGGTGGCAGAGTGAGCCCTCAGAGATGAAAGGGTCCAGATTTCTGAACAGCATGGCATTTTTTTAAAAAGTATATTCAATATTGTAATTTCTTGGATTTATTTTAGTCATATAACTTGTGATAACATACATAAAATTACAGGAATATATATCAATTAATTTATCAATAAGAAACACAATTTTAAGAAGTATAGAAATATACAATAAAGTGTGAAAGATGAACATAAAATGTCCCATCTTTCTCAGAATATTTTAACATGTGGTTATGACAAAGGAATGATGGGATTTCTACAATAGGGCAGTCCAGAAAAAGAGATGGAAGAGGAGGAATGTTAAGGGTGAGAGGGTTCTTGTCAGCACCTCCAAATCATACTCCAAGGATCCCAGTGAAGGGTTTGGAAACACATCAGGGAGGTTCAAGTTCTTTCTGCTCTCCTTGACTCTCCAGCTGGTAACTGACTACATGAACATTCTTTGCTTCTCAGGCTGGTGTGTTTTTGGTGGAGATAGGAGGGGTGTGAGTTACAGAAGATCTTTTCTGGAGTGGAGGGAGAACCCACTGGGCCCTTTCGTTCTAACTGTCCAGGAGCACTTGATTGGACCAGTCTTTTTGATTATAACCAATATGGGACATAAACATTTTTTTCCTTGTGGTACTGGGGAATCAAACCCAGGGCCTCACCCATGCCAGGCAAGGATTCTACCACTGAGCTGCATAGCCCTATAACCAGTGTGGAAGAAGCAGAACTTGTGTGGGAAAGAGGACAGCACCTTCCCTATACTTAGATTAACTCAGTGGGAGATCTTTCTCTATGTCTGCAGGTTCCACAGCCTTTATGTTCATCCTTAGGAGATAGTCTTAGGCCCTTATCAGCTACAGACTGGAGTCAGGAATTAGAACAGCCAGTCCAAAACATGTATCAAAATTCAGAACTAGACCAACATGACATATCTCCTACTCCACCCCCAAGAGCAGAGCTGCCTCACTCTGGAAGTCTTCAAGGGAAAATGGAGACTCTGCCCTACATTCCTCTCCCTCTCCCCCTCCAACCAGTTTGCTGCTGTTTTGATTCCCCATGGATGGATGTGAAAGGTGGGAGAAAATTGGACAGTTTTTATTGGTTGGGTGGCTGCATTCTTTCTGAGCTTGAAAAGTGGTTAAAGAAAGTCTTTTTCTACGGAGTCTCTTGCAGTCCCCTTTGGGTTTCCCTGATGATTCCCTCTCCCTGTCCTGTTCTTCCAGGTATTTCCTTGGACAGCCTCTGGACATTGAGTACCATCTAGTCTCTTACAGGCACTCCCCTCAGGACCCACAGTGACTTCATGTCCGTTGTCTTTCCTGGATGATTTACGTGTGGTTCATGAAGAAGTCGCTCACATTCCTCAGGTGTATAGGCTCATCTCTGTGGAGCAGCCTCTCAGCTACCCCCACATAGTTGTTATTTTCTCGACTTCTACATTTCCTTTTGTTTTAGTCTGCTATTTTGCTGCTGTGACTAAAGGATCTGACCAGAACAATTGTAAAGAAGGAAGAGTTTATTTGGGGGCTCATGGTTTCAGAGGTCTTAGTCCATAGAAGGCTGGCTCCATTCCTCAGAGTTCCAGGTGAGGCAGGACATCATGGCTGAAGAGTGTGGCAGAGGGAAGCACCTCACATGTTGATCAGGAAGCAGAGAGTCTCCACTCAACAGATAAAAATATATGCCCAAAGCCACTTCCCAATTTCCACCTCCTCCAAGTCACACCATACCACTTTAGTTACCACTCAGTTAATCCCTATCAGGGGATTAAATCACTGATTGGGTTAAGACTCTTACAACCTAATCACTTCTCCTTTGAACCTTCTTGCACTGTCTCACATATAACTTCTGGGGGACACCTCACATCCAAGCCATAACACCTAGGAAGGAGTTAAACCTCAGTATATGGTGCTTGTGATGTTCCTCAGGCACGAGCCAGGCACCAGTCCTCAGTATCCCCCAACTGCAGAAACCAAAAGCAGAGCATTCTGAGGATTTGCCTTGCACTCCCTCTGTGGGTGAGTTGTTAGGGGTAGCTCATTCCTATCCCTGAAAAAAAAATGAGTGGAATGGAGTCACAGACTGCAACCACTCTCCAAAGAAATTTCTCAATCAACTTTTAAAATCCTTCTGTGTCTGTAGCTTTGTATCTTGATCTGTTAAGGGGTCCACACATAATGGAACAGGTCTCTTTCATTCCCTTTGGAAGTTCTTACACCGTGGGCCTGTGCCTGGAAGGTCTGCCTCCTACCTCCTTTGATATCCTATCCATTGTTTTGGTGCTTCCACCAAAACTGAAACAAGAAGTGTTCTGTTCTAACATCCTGAGCATAAGCCATCTGACCTTGGCTGTCATTCAAGAGGAGATGTGGTAGACTTGTTAGCAGTGGATGCCAGGATGCCCATCACACCAATCATAAAATAGTGGGGCTTGGAGGTGACATAGTTGAAAAAGACCAAGGGGGGAAGGGTGGGGACTGGGAGATAAGAGGATGGAGGAAAGGGTACCTGTTGTCACCTGAGGGGTAGAAGCCTTTGCATGAGCCTTTGACCCCATTTGAGCTGACCGTAGTCTCCTAGGGATAGAATATAATCCTTGTATCCACATGAACCCAAATCCCCAACCTGCAGGCACTTGGTGAGGACAAACTTCCCACCTAAAAGAAGCAGGAGGGAGCTTTCTGTGATACTCATGCTTTGACTCACACTGCAGAACCTCCAAGCCCTTTCTCCTCCCTGGCCTAATTTGGCCTTTGCTCAGCTCCTTGTGGAGGTATAGCACTGTATTCTGTTAAAATCAAGTATAAAGATAAACTGATCTGCCCAGACTTATGCAGCTCTCAGGGGGCAGGGCCCAGGAAAGAGTGCAGGCTGCTTGGCTCCAGGGGCTAGAAATCCCAGGAGATGTTTCCATGGCCAAGAAAAGCCTCCCACATTACAGGCATTCTGCGGAGTGAAGAGCTCTGATCTCCAATTAGAATGAGGACCTGTGTTGACCCAGAGTTCCAGTGAGGCTCATAATCTTCAGAACATCAAAGCTGGGGGCTGCTGGCTCTTTGCAGTGGGAAGCAATACCACGCAGTGGTTGGGAACCCTGCCCCTGGAGTGAGGAGACCTAGGTTCGAATTTCTATTGTCGTAATTCCAAGTTGTATAACCTGTAACAGGTGATATTTTTCCTGGGCCTTACTTTTCTCATCTGTTATGTGGGAGTAATAAGAACGCAATTAAATGAGATAAATCCATGTAAACCACAAGGCATACAATTATTTCTGTGACCATCACTCTCATTAGATTACTGTGGCAGCTCAAAGAACAAAAGTACATACTTGGCACTCAGCCTCCTGCTTCTGAACTCTTGTTGCAGGCTCCTGCTCTCCTTTTACCTCTCTACGTTCTCTTTTCCCTTTGGCCTGCAAACCTAATGCCAATGAATTGGAAAACATTAAGTTATTTAGACTGTTAAAAAATGAAAGGAAAAAAGTATTTTGTGTTTATCTCCCAAAACAAACTAACAAAACACAACGGCAACAAGCCCCCCCCCCCCAAAAAATATGCATGCACATACATATGCATGCACACAAAACACTCCATAGCGACTTGGTAGATTAAGATAATCTATCTTGGGGATAGTTCCTTAATTTGACAGCCACAGAATTAATATTCATGCTCTCATGGTTTTAGCACAAGAAGTGCTGTCCCATTCCATCAGAGTACAGATTGTTCCATCTTTCTTGGAATTGCATTTCCTAAAAGTCACCTGGATCAACAAGCAAGAATTACTGACAGGGAACCCCACTTAACTGGGCAATCTTTTTTGGGACTCAGACATGGTTACTGTGGCTGATTTCCTTTCCCAATACCCTTAACACCATCTTGTTAATATGTACAGTTGTAGTTTGGTGTTCCAGTAGAAAAAGCCAGAAGTGCTCATGAATTGCCTCATAAAAGAAACTCAATTTAGGAAGTCTTATTCACTAAGGATTTATTAGGTCTTTATACTCTGGAACGCTGGAGTTTTGTTTTGACTTAGTGTTAATTGTACACCCAAATTGGTCAGGGTAATTTCATTGACCTGGAGATAGCAGGCCAGTTAGAGGTAAGAGCTTTTCAACTGCCAGCAACTTCCCCTTTGATTTAAGGTCACAGAGGTTGTGGGTGTGAATTTGGGGTGAGGGATCTATTTCCCTAGGTTATATCCACCCAGGCATGCTCCTCCACCCATGCTAAGCCAGACTCCTAAATTTTAACTACTAGAAATAGTTGGGTGTTGGGAGGTAGGGGGTGGAGTGAGACAGACCTTTTACAGATTCACTGCCCCTGAAAATTTACATTAAAATGTCCAAGTAGTGTAAGTTCTGTACATGGTCAGAGGGAGGGTGGAATAATGAGGAAAGTTCACACTTGGATTAAATGTTAGCGGGAGGCAACCTTGCCAAGGTGGCCTCAAGGTTGCAGGATCAGTATCTGTAAGCAGAGTGCAGACAAGGGCAGGTCAGGGTGTGCTGGGTTGCTCAGGAAAGTCTTCATGAAGTGACAAGACTTTGACTGGGTTGGCAAGCATGGGCTTTGTTTGGACAGGCAAAGAGGAAGGGGAAATACTTCAAGTAAGGATTACTAGAAAGACCTCCTTTTGCTTTGGATTTCAGCCAGGACTCATCGGCCATTGGAAAGGAAAGTTGTTAGAGATTGCAGAGCTATGCTTAGATTAAGCACATGTGACCACACAAAGAATTTGGGAAATTAAGGGAAAAGAATTGCCAGCTATGTCTCTATCTCCTCCTATGTTTTGCTCTCCCACCTAAAGCTTAAGAACTAAGTAATTAATACAGGCTCAAGAAAAAATATAAGTTGAAAGTTACATTTATTTAGTAACAACCACTTCAGGTATCCTCTGAAATTTTTGGGGGGGAGCACTTCAGTAATCTGGAAAATATTCACAAATATGGTAGTTGGATCAGAGACCTCTGAGGATGAAGAGAGGAGTAGTGACATGCCTGGAACTCTCACTCTGCAGGAGACAACAGCAGGGGCATCTTCTGGCCAGAATCTATTTTGAGTTACAGTTTTGTGAAAATTAAAGTTTGCTGAAGTGGCAAAGCCCTGGGAGGGGAGAACTGAGGAGGGAGGGAGAAAGAAAATGCTGCTTAGAGTTGACACTTGATCCTGAAAAGAGGAAGAAGATTGCAGAATCAACAGCCTAGAGTCACAAGGTAAAAACAGTCTTACATCTTAGTTATGACCCTGGGATATCAAGAAAAGGATGAAAGATGTGATTTCATTCTATTTAACAAGTGAAGGAAGAATTTTAGGAAGTCTTCTGTAAGAGTTGGCTGGTGTCTATCAAAGAGTAAGTTGATGTCCACACTGGGGAGAAGGGAGCATCTCTCCCACTGCTCTAAGCCATTGTGATGTTCATTTGGTCATCACAGCTCTGGTAAGGTTTTCTTACTCCATTTTTCCTTTGGGGAAACTGAGAGATTAGTTAATTCACTTGTCGTCACATAGTAGCTGAGGAAGGATTTGTCTGCTTGTTATGCCATTATAAATCACAACACCATGTATGTAGCAACCTTGTTTTCCAATCATGTGCATGGCACAGGTTTTGTTAATCTACTTTGTAAGTCTTCTGCCAGGCTGCCTGAAATAAAGCCATCTGAGGACAGGTACTGGCTTATTTAATGTGAGGAATTGGTGCCTTATGGTACTTGATGTTTAATAAACATCTTTTCAAAGCTGGAAGGAGGATGAGATGTGGTTATTCATATACACTGCTTTGCACATGACAAGAATTCAATAAATGTTATCTATCATGATGATAATCATGATGATAATGAAGATGATTAGACAGTCTCTTCCCAAAAGGATTTCCTATGACAGACTATTGATTTCTGCAAAAGAATCAGCCTAATAGAATACAGATTGTCATCTCTGCATCATTAATTATGAAGCACTTATAAAATGCAGATGAGGACAAAGGCTCTGGCTCCCAGAGCTTAATCCACATTCTGTTGCCTCCCAATGGTGCCAGAGGGCTCTGGTCCTAAGCAGTGGAGGACAATGTGTGTTTAGGTTTTGGTTTTGTCAATGAAATCATTAGAGGTTCCTTTCGTCCTAGAGCTAATTTGCTGAATGATCTTGTGGAGGCTTTTCTTAGGAATATATCCAGCCTTCGCTTCTGCTGAGTGACCGGTGTTCTCCTGGACAGTAACTAGCTTTGTTTTTGCATATCCCAGACCATCTCCCCTTGACCAGGCTCTCCTTTCCCTGTGTGAAGGCAAAATGAGGAGGACTCCATTTGGGGCTAAGAGAAGATGAGGGAACAGAATCTCTTGGTCCTGATTTTCACACAGAAACCCCATTAGGGAGTTGATTACCAAATACATTGTGCTAGAAGTAATTGCTTGCAGGTCTCAGAGGAGGGGCAGGAATTTACACCTGGTTGGGTGGTTGGTAGGATAGTTTGCTTAGAGGACATGACCCTGAACTGTGGGGGCCCCAGCGAGTCCTTAGGTCGACAAAAGCCATTCTGTTTGTCTTTGCATTTCCAGCTCCACTATTATTAGGTGCATAGTCTTGGTAGGGTTCTTCATCTTTGTGTGCCTCAGTTTGCTCATCTATAAAATAGGAACGATAAGAGTACCTGCCTCATAAGTTGGGAAGGTTAAATGAGTTCTTAAGAGCTAGGAACAGTGTCTGGCATCTAGATCTCAGAGACAGGAAAGAGAATTAAGGTCAAATTTATGATGCCTCTCAGCCTGGGCACGAAGTCGGACTCATCCTATTTTACAGGTGACATGGCCAAGGACAAAATGTTTTCCCACTGACATGCCTGAGGGCACATGGGAGTGACTCTCTTGGTGGCTGCAATCTGGAAAACAACTTTCTGAAGGGCTTAACTTGCACTTTAGGAATATATTTGGGTCTAGGGAGAGGCTGGCCCCAGGGGGACATTTTTGTTTCTTTTAGAAAACATGGCTTGTTAGAAATTCATAAGTCCTGTGCTTGGCTTCACTTTAAGTGCTGCTGGGGCTCAGCCACTGGTTTATGTACGAGACTTACAGGGAAGACCTGGGTCTCACCTGAGGTTGCATCTGTTCTTTTCAACACTCATTAGGCATTTATTGATCATCTTCAGTGTCCCGTGTTTCTGCCTTTGCAGAACTCATAATTTATTAGGTGACACAGATGAATAAAGAGGCAATTGTGCTATACTGTGACAAATGCTCTCCTGGGAGAAGTGGAGCGCTCCATGTTCGCAAGTGGGAGGAGCAGCTAATCCAGTGCAGGAGAGTGGAAGGAAGGAGAGGTAAATAAAGTCCCAAAGGAGGAGGAATCAGCCTAGGGCTGTGGACATCCCAGAGGCTGTGTGACCTGACCTGTTGACATGGGCTGAAGATAGCACCATGTATGCACACGTGCAAGTGTGTGTGTGTATGTGTGTATAAGGGAAGAAGGATGGGATGCAAGAGTCAAGAAAGATTTGAACAGGATTAAGGAGAGGAATTCAGTTTTTGTAATATCACCCAACTTTGGGTAAATCATTTCACCTGTATGAAACTTAATTGAAGTTTCAGATGAAGATCTGAAAAATGGAGATTATAATAATATGAATTTGGCCTACTTCCCAAGGCTATTCCATAACATTAGGTCTGGATGGGTTTAAGCCCCATAGTATTACACACATTCAGGGAGTTGTCTTTGTGATCTTATGATTTCAATTAGGAACATAACTTCTCTCATAAATTCATAGTACTAGGAGGATGTGGAAGAGATTGCGATCACCACCATGAACACCATCTTTAATATCTCCAGAGCAATCATTAAAAACACAGCAGTAAAGCCTGTTTTTTGGTGGTGATCCTTAGTTGATGAACTAAATGGTAAATGGCCACCTATGCTGTCCACCCTGCCACCCCTGCCCCACAGCTCTTCCCCACCTGCTTCAGCACAAAAGGTGGTAACTGACAATATACAAAAAGATGGCTTCTCTGTCTCTCCAAATCAGTTGCAAAGTATTCTTTCTTGCTGTTACTTTTCCATTCCTGATTTATAGTGATTATTTGGTCAGTGTGTCAGACAATAGTGGCTAAGGGGGTACTTCTGACATTACAGAGAGATGATGGGGAGGACTTCAGACAGAAGCTTGGAGAAGGCTTGTGAGAGTGGCAAGCCCATGTCATCAGGAAAGTCAGGTAGGGTCTGGGATGTAGCTCAGTGGTACACGAATAAGACTGTGGGTTCAGTTCCTAGCATCGGTTGTGGGGAGTGCCAAGTAGTATTCCGTCCTGATCCCCATTTCAAGTTTACTGTGACCTTGGTGGGTTACTTTTCTTCCCAAATCTTGTATCTTTCTTAGTAAACTGGAGAGAATAATAGTATCAGTTTTATAATGTGGGAATTGTTAAAGGATGTGTATATATATATATATATATATATATATATATCCATCTACATATATATGGATATATATATATCCATCTATATATATATGTTCACACATATATATATATAAAAGGTAAAATCATGACTTACAAATAGAAAACACATGTATCAAAAACCTTATGTAACTCATTAGTTAATAAAGGAACCCATGAGATGACATAACTGACTTAAAGGGGAATTGAGAGAACTACACCTAATGTAGACAATAAGGAATGTTGGGAGTTCAAGGAGGCCTCACCAGAGACAGAGGAGACCTCTACTCAGAACTCTCAGGCTTTTGATATCATAGAGTGAGGAACTGAAGCTCCAAACCTGGGTTCTTGTGTCCTGATAAAAGAAAATTTATTCTTATTTCTGTTTGATGAACTGGGATCCACCTTTTGTAGTCTTTACTAATCAGATGTTTAACCCCTCCTTCATGTTGGTAGGGAAATTCTTGACCATAGTTGGTTCTTTCTGAAACTGTCATAGGGACCATTCCATCTGGGGGTTGGGGGGCTTCATCTGCAATGATGGGGCACACTTCATCTTAGTGCACCTGTGCCGTTAATAAAAATTTGCCCTCCTGAAATACAGTGAGAAACTTTTGGTCATAAATTCTAACTTTACAATGAGCTTAAGCACAAAAGATGGTGGCTGACAACATATGAGTTAGCTCCATTGATCTTTTTTGACTTACTTTCAGTTGGTTCCCTTTGTTTCCATGTTATTAACTCAGCATTGGTACACCTGTTGTTTTATAAATTACTGATTGTTAATTAAAGGCAATTTCAGAGAAACCCATGACCCTGCCATGTTTTGGTTCACATTTCACTGCTCATTACTGCCTACTACCTACCACTGAGACATC
>JAJEJO010045984.1:0-25148 GCA_020662805.1 Glaucomys volans | reverse complement strand
CAGCCTCCTCCAGTCCTTTTCCCCACAGAGCTTTCCTCCCACCATCCCTAGAGGTGCCGCCCCTGCTTCCCTACTTTCAGTATTGCATACAACCCCTGGTCATTTGCAAACTCCCTTCCAGACCTTAGGAGCTGGGTTGGTGTTTCCCCCCTCTGACCCCTCCAAATATGGCTGCTCTGTGCCTCTGTGAGGGCTGTATTTATGTGCTGATGTGACTAGCTTCCTCCCAGTCTATGTGTGTGTGTGGGGGGGGAGAGGGGGCCGGTTTCCGTCTCCCCTGAACTGGAAGTGCCTGGCATTCAGAAGCACAGGCTGAAAGTCTGGGGTGTGAACAAGGTGGCCCTCTGGGCTCGCCCCCTTCAAGTGATTGGTCTCTGCCCCTTCACCTGGTTTGCAGATCTGGACTTGGCTGTGCCAGAGACCGCCAGACTGGACAGCAGTTTACACAAGGCCCGGGCCCAGCTGCTGGCCAAGGGCAGAAGACACCGGCCTTCCCGCTCAAGGCTTCGGGACAGCGCCAGTTCTGCTGAGGATGGTGAAGGTTCCGATGGGCCTGGAGGCAAGGTTGGGGCAACACACACACACCTCCTTCCCTAGGGCCTTCCCCCGCTTCCGGGAAGCCTCATTCCCAGATAGGCAGTGTAACGATAATGCGGCCAAATGTCAGGGGCAGTTCACTTCTGGCTGACTCCTCCTACTAAAGAAGGAGCCCTGTCTGCCCTGTTTGTAAGCTGCCCAGGACCCAGCTTGCAGATCAGGAAGCTGAGGCCAGCAGAGGTTCAGTGTCAGTCACAATAGTTAGTAAGCAAGGCGAGCCGACCTTGACCCCTCCCTGTGCGACTCACGGGGAGACCCTCTCTCCAGCACAGTGGGCAGGAAGCACGGGTCTCCTCACCCTGTGGGAAGGGAGGAGGCGAGTTCTTGGTGAAGGGCTGTTCCCTCCCCCAGGTGACCGATGGCTGCGGGAGTCCCCTGCACCGGCTGCGCTCGCCTTTGCACTCGGGCCCTGGCTCCCCAGCCGGGGGCTCTTTCTGCCTGGAACCTCCGGGTTTACGGCGCAGTCTGGACGAGGACGAGCCGCCGCCTTCGCCGCTCACACGCTACCGGCCCCTGCACAACGCGGCCTCTCACGAGGGCCTGGCCGCCGCCTCCAGCTCGCCGCCGCGCTCCGCGCCCTCTTCCGACAGCTCGCCCAGCTTCGTACGCCGCCACCCGCGCGCGGAGCCGCACAGCGAAGGTGAGAGCGGGAGGCGCCCCCTGCCGGTCCGTACCGGCACCGCAGCCGCCCCAACCGCGCCCCGCGACTCGGAGGTAGTGGCAGCGCCCAGTGGAACCGGGTGTGGGGTGGAGCTGGGGAGAATGAGCAACCAGGTTCACTCATTCATTTACAGAGCAATTACTATATGCCTAACGCTCCTCGGTCCAGGGGCACAAACAGGGCAAACAGAGGCAGCCCTTGTCGTCTTGGGGAATGTAGTTTAAAGGATCAACAATCAAATCATCCCTTAATTAAATGTACAGTTACAAAGTGTAATAAGTGCTACTCAGGAAATGTGCATGGTGGTGGAAGTGCCTGTTCTCAGGGTGTCTGACCTATTTGAGAGCACCGTCAAAGACGACTCTGAGGAAGTGACATTTGAGCCAAGATTGGTAGGCCAGGAGAAAACTAACAGTAAATGGTAGTGGTCCCTAATTTGTCTGTTTGTAAAGTGCTTTACAGTGTGTAAAAGACTTTCCTAAGCATCCCAATACATGTCATGACCTAGGCAGGGATTATTACCCCCACATTTGAAATGACAGAAGCTGGGAGAGATCAGTGACTTATCCTAGGTCACAGAGCTAGTGAAGGACACCAGAGTCAGGTTGGCTGATTCTAAGTCAAGAATATGCCAACCCACCAAAGAAGATAGGCAAGCCACTCTACTGGCTCTTTTTTCCCTTCTGTTCCCTGAAAGATGACAGCCGGGATGCCAGCCCTCCTGAGCCTGCCAGCCCCACCATTGGTCTGGATAAGAAGACTCGCCGAAAGTTCCTGGACCTGGGGTGAGTGAAGGAGGGGTTGCCACACAGGGCTGGAGCTGCTGGGGTAAGGTCAGCTCAGTGGGCAGTTCTGCCACTCCCCCTGCCCTCCCCACAGGGTCACCCTCCGCCGAGCATCCACTGGCAAGAGCCGGAAGGAGAAGGGCAGCAACCGCCTGTCCATGGGTAGCAGGTAAGAGGTGCCCAGAGCGCCCACCCTCAGCTCCCAACCTCCTCTTGGTGTCCACACCCATGCTGGATGCTCTCTCCACAGGGAGTCGGTGGAGGGATCTGGTCGGTCAGGGGGCTCCCCGTTCCTGCCCTTTTCCTGGTTCACAGACAGCGGCAAGGGCTCAGCGTCCTCAGGCAGTGCCACCTCCCCTGCCTGCTCTCCTAAACACGAGGGCTTCAGCCCCAAGAAGTCAGCCTCACAGGTAAGCCCAGGATCTTCTTACCCCCAAACTGGCTCCTGGACTCAGGTGACATGGGACCCACTACACCCTGGTCAGTCTGGGATTCAGGCCTTCCTGGAATCCATGTGTCCACCTCAGAGCCACTGTGTGCTCCATGACAATCTGTCATCCAAGTTCATTCATCCTTGGAGTGATTCACTGCCTCCTCCGTTCACGCTCCTCCCTGAATACTGACGCCCTGCTGTTCACCCAGCCTGTGCCTCCCTGCCTGCTCGGTGTTCTACCTGGCTCAGGTCTGATGTGACACCATCAGGAGTTGGGCCACCTGCTTGTTGGGTGATAACTCAGAGATACAGAAATGAACAGGACCCCAGCCTAGCGCTCCAAAGGCTCACAGGCCTGCAGGGGGAGAAGGCCTGAGTGACAGAAGCAGCCAAGTGAGTGCCCATGTTCTCACAGCACTGTGCAGTTCACTAAGCCCCACGTGCACGCTGTTGCTCTAGCAGTGAGGGGGAGGCAGGCACGCTCCTCTTGCACAGGTGAGCAAACAAAGCCCCAAGAGAGGGGACTTGCTCAGACTTGCACAGATTTCACTGTAAAGCTCCATGGCCCCCAGCCCTGGGGACACTGGTGAGCAAGATCCAGCCCAGGCCCTCATAGTGTTCATAGTCCAGTGAGGGCACCTACCAGCAGGGTGCCACAGGAGGCAGGTCCCAGGGACACCTGAGCCAACCTGGGGGAGTCCTGGTGGGCTTCCTGTAGGAAGCAGAACCAAGCCTAAGACCGCTATTCCTGCCAACTGTTCCATCTGGTTTAGTTCTAACCCTGTGTCCTCCAGATGGCCGCCTGCCTCTCCAAGGTCACAGGTCCTGACATTGCCACAAGTCACCTGTCCTGTGCCTGCCCAGCTCCTGGCTTGTGCACAAAAGGCACTGAGCAACTTCTGGTGCCTAGTCCAGGACTTCAGCCCCATGGAGACAGGGTGGTGGATTCAGGGGGCTCCCTCAGGCCTGGGGGTTAACTCATTCCTCAGCAGCACACTCCCCCTCCTGTGTAGGAATCCACCCTGAGTGACGACTCCACGCCACCCAGTAGCAGCCCCAAGATCCCGAGTGGTCCCCGGCAGGAGGCCAAGTGTTCCTACCCCTACCACACGCTGTCCCAGTCTTCGGATGAGGTGAGTGAGGCTGGCCGCCAGGCCGCCTGGAGCCCTGACCTCTGGCTCTGCCAGGCATGCAGGCTGTGGCTAAGCTGCCCCCCCATTCTCCCGCTGTCCCAGTTCCTGGACGAACCACTCCCTACCGTCCAGCACTGGACCAGCCAGCAGGTGGGCCAATGGCTGCACAGTCTCAACCTGGAGCAGTATGCCGCTGAGTTTGCAGCCCGGCAGGTGGATGGGCCACAGCTCCTGCAACTAGATGGAAGCAAACTGAAGGTAGGTCAAAGTGCAAGGGTCATGGCCCAGACAACGCTTGAGGCAAACTTCAAGGATGAGGACCCCTTCGTGGTGACCTTTGACCCTCGGCCCAGCCTCCTGAACTGCCTTTCCACTCTCTCCAGCCACTGCTTGACCTGTGACCTCTAGGCATGGTCTTTGGTCTAATCTTTATGTTCTAGTAGAGGACCCCAGACCAACTGGAAATTCAAGCCCACCACTTGAGTTTGATTTTCTAGCTCTAGCCCAGGCCTCCAGGCTCACCTTCCCTTTGGGACTGTCCTCTGACCTTTGGTACTTGGTACATGATACTTGAGTTTTCCAGTATCCTGGGAAGCCAGGCCTCTCCCCTGGTCAGATGGATCCCATTCTGTCTCAGAAGCTAGTGGTAGTGCTGTGTCATGGGGACAGATTACGGAAGTGGCCTCTGAACTCTGCTGGAAGGTTCCTGGCCTCTCTGCTCTCACCTGAGTTGCTTTGGGAAGAGGTGGTAAGAAAGGCTCTGGTAGTGGGGAACGGCCTTGGCCACTGACCAGCTATGACCAGATCACTCCCCACTTCTGGGCCTCAGCAGGTTAGACAGGGTTGTGTCAGGCTGAAATCCCAAGTGGAGGAATGGGAGGCAAGGACTGGGAGGCCCAGTACCTTCAAGCCTCATCTCTCCCACCCACTTGGTTCCATATTCTCACCCGAGGCTTCTGATCCCGGGGCCAGTCACAGTGGGAGGCAGAGGCTACACTTCAGGGCATGTGGCTGGGACAGAAGGAAGCCCCCAGGCTTGTGTTGGCTGGACCTGAACCTGGAAGGTTCTGGGACACTGTCCTTCACCCTGGGTTTTCCCCCCTAGAGCCTGGGGCTCAGCAACTCGCATGACCGGGCGCTAGTGAAGCGGAAGTTGAAGGAACTGGCAGCAGCTGCAGAGAAAGAGCGCAAGGCCCAGGAGAAGGCTGCGAGGCAGCGAGAGAAGCTGCGGCGCCGGGAGCAGGAGGCCAAGAAGAGCTAGAGGCGGGCAGGGTGGCACTGGCACCTGGGTGCAGGCAGCCACCAGGCTCAGCAGGCACAGGCCTCACCAGGGTGGTGGGCCTGGGCGCCAGGCTTGGGCTGGCCTGGCCCCACACTCTTGGGGGCACATGCCCCCTCTCACTCTGTCTGGACCCAGAGTCCCCGGGAAGGGAGACCCCAGGGAGAGGGCCCAGTAATAAATCCGATTCGGAGGACCTGTTTGGCACGGAGTTCCTGGGGAGGCAGGTAGCAGCTGAAGGGAAGAGGGACAGAGAGGACCAGGCTGAAGTAAGCCCAGAAACCCAGAGGAACCGGGGTCAGGCTGGCCCTCTGCCCTCGGGCCAAGATGGTGCTGGGCATGAAGTGAGCTAGGTGCCTGCCTGCCTCCCAGAGGCCCTGCACCCAGCAGCGTCTCCAGGCTCAGAGGGCAGTCTGGGCATCTCAGCAGGAGGACAGAGCTGTGCCTCTCCAGCTCTTTAAGGTGGCTGTGTTGGGGGAGAGCTGTTCCGCTCCCCAGGTAGATCAGTGGGCATTACAGCAAGTCGCACTCAGGGTAGACTCCCAGCCAACTCAACAGGAGAGCAGAGAGAGCAGGAAGAGATAAGTATGGCCTCTGCAGGATTAGGAGAAGACAGGGAGGACCAAAACCCCTCTTTCCCCTTCCCTGTGCTGTGAGTCCCAATGCAAGGAGGGCATCCAGGCAGGGCGGCATTCAAGAGTGGGTTTCTCACCTGCTCTCCGGCCAGGACTCCTCCTCCTCCTGCTCTCCGAGAGCACCTGAGCCCTTGCTGGGGGCAGAACACCCAGGAGCAGTGGCCACAGAGCCCTCCCAGTGCCTCAGCCTGCGGAACCCCAGCCAGCAGAGGCAAAGTCCAGGGCCACCTGGAAGCTGCTGGAGTGGAAGGGGCCACTGGCTCTCCATCAGCCCAGCCACTGTGAGGAGCTCAGGGGGCTCCAGGACTGTCAGGCAGTGCAGGCTGCAGAGAGGGCCAGGAATGACCCCTGGGTGGGGATGGCGTCTGTCCTTTTTGGAAAATGTCCAGAGACAGGTTGTCCAGGTACCATGCTGGCCAGCAGCCAGCCCAGCTTCTGGGGCCCTCATTAGAGCTACCAATGGAGCCAGGGGCTTCTGATTAGAAACCCCTCACCCCACTGTCTACCTGGAGTGGTGGACGGGACCAGTGCATGCTCACCCCATTCTGGCCCAGGGCTGTGGCTCAGGGCCAGCGCCCCCTCCCTAGGACCAGCGCTGTCCTCCCCTCTGCCACTTGGGCTGGGAGTGGGGTTCCAGAGAGAAAGTGAGCAGTGGGGGCACTGGCACCACCTGGACCTGGCAGAGGGACTGGTGGAGGTGGGAAGGCATGCGTGTCCTTGAAGCCATCAGGAGCTACAGTGGGTGTCCACCTGCATGTGAAGGGGGGAGGTGTTCTCAATTTCTTTCAATAAACATTTACGATGTGCCAGTGACTCCTCTGTCAGCCCCAGTTGTGGGAGTGGGCAGGGACACGGGGACAAAGCTATGCCAAGTGTGGTGGAGTGACAGGCCTGTCACATGTGCTCAATGGACAGCCCTGCCTGGTATTTATTCACGGTACACACTGGTGAGGTCCCAAGCTGGACCAACACCCTGGGGCATCATGTGTGGGGCCCAGGTGTGGCAGTCTGTGTGAATGTGTGTATGTGTGGCTCCCCCGCCCCCAGCAACGCAGCCAGGCCGCAGTCTTATTCAATCTCCTCTTTACTGTGGATGTCATTGTTACCATCACAGCCACCGGGAGGAACACACAGCTTTAACCCCCTGTGTGCTAAGGGGGAGGGGGGCACTCAGGGTTATAAAACTAGCTATGTACAGAGTGTCCAGGGAGGAAGCCACCCGAGCACACGTTGGGCACAGCAGAGGTTGAGGTTGGAGCCCAGGCAGGACCGAGTGGGTATGTGGTGGGCAGACAGGGGTGCACATGTGAGGACATGCTGGGGAGGGCTCGGGAGGTGGCACAACATTGCCAAGGTCGCATGAGGCTCCCTGGCAAGGCAGGCGACCTCTGGGTCTTCCCAGGTTCCTCTCCTTTGGAACAGGCCCAGCGTGAGAACCATTCCCTACTCTCCACCTGCCAACACTGACCCTCGTGCACAGAGTGGAGGGAGAGTATGCAGGACCAAGACCCCCACAAGGGTCAAAGGTACATCCCCCACCTCTCACTCACTCCCAGACCTGGGGTGCCTGGCCCCTTCATACCATTGACAATGGACCAGGGCCAGTATGTCCATAGGGGTGGGGAGTAAGGCAGGAGGGGTATCCACTTGGAAGGCCAGGGCTGTGGCAGGCAGTGACGGGGACCCAGGACTCCAGCAAAAGAGTGACAGCCCTGATCTCAGGACTGCCATGGGAAAGTATCTCTAGGGCACCCCGTCAGGATGGGGCATTCCCAATCCTCAGGCATCACCTATGGAGACTGGGACCCAGGGAGACCACCCAGGTGTCTCCACAGAGACAGATTGGCACTGAAGGACCACCACTAGCCAGCCACCGCAGTGATGTGCACACAGATAGAACCTGGTCCTCAGGGAGAACCAACCCCACCCCCTCCCTGGGTGACCGAGAGGGTCACCTCGGTGGCCAGACCCAGAGACAGCAGTCTGTCCTCTTGACTGCAGGGGAGGGGTGGCCTCTAGCTGACCCGATAGGTGGATGTGTTCTTGGGCTCTGTGCTGGGCACACACCAGTCGCCGGCCTCCTGGATGGTCTGGTAGTGGCGCCAGGCTGACTTGTTGTAGACGGGCAGGCGCTCCACTGAGTCCGTGGACAGGGCCTGTGGAGCACCAGGGTCAGCCCCCGCACTTCCCCAAAGCCTGCCCACTCCTCAGTAAACCACCCTTCTCCAGGTGGGCTGTGCTGGTCCCCGACCGTCATGTCCCACCTCAAGTCAGCTGGCCCAGCCACCAGCCACTGGATGAGGCACTGCCCTGCTCAGAATGGCTATGAAAGGGTCTGTTCCCTTCTGAGTCCTCAAAGGGTCAGGGAGGGAGAGGGAGGAGGCTGGGCTGTGACTCTAATTAAGGTCACCAGTTTGGGACCTCAGTCTCACCCTGAGCTGGATAACAAGACCTCCATGGTCCCCTTTCTTTCCAGGTCTCAAAGGTCAAGGGTCCCCAGAAAAGAGGTCTTAATCATGAACCACTGACTGAAATTTCCTCACTGGGGGCTGGGGGTCCACAGGGTGAGGAACTGCAGCTTTGCTGATTCTGAGTCTAGAACCAGGAAAGGAGGGAGGGGTGGATGGGAAACCTAACAGCAGCCCTGCCTGCCAGCCCGGAAACCCTTCTCTGCAGGGCCCAGGGCCTCACCTTGAGATAGATGACAGCATCAGTCCCAAAGCCTTCCATGGAGAAGAGCTGCAGGTCCCCCTGGAAGTACTTGGCGTAGAGGCGGGAAATGGGGAGCCCATAGCCAAAGCCAGCCTGCAGGGAGCAGGAAGGCAGCGGTCAGGAGGCTGGGGCAGGTCTTGGGGCTGCAGAAACCGATGGGTGAGTGAAGGCCACTGGGCTGGGGCTGTGCAGGAGGTCCCCAGGACTGGGATAGGGAGGGACATGGCAAAGAGAAGGCTCTGAGGCCAGATGGAGATTGTGGAGGAAGGAGGAGCCACGTAGCTAGGAGGCCTGTGCAGGTCACAGGGCTCCTCCCAGGAGCGGCCAGGGAGGCACTGGACGGCTGAACAATGTCACAAGAAAGGCAGTGACTTTGTGGGGAAAGGGAGGGAGGACTGAGGAAAGCAGACAGACAGATGCTCAGCAGAGGTGGACCTGTGCAGGAAGGGGAGGGACAAGGGGGCCAGGAGGCCCAGACTCAGGAGAGGGAACTGTCACCACACACAGCCACAGAGGTACAGTATGACTGGGAGATAAGAAAGCAAGATGGAGAAGAGGTGGAAGAGGTGGCATCCCCCAGGAGCTGTGGGGCCTGGACGAAGCCATCTCACCAGTGGGGTGCCGCCGGTGCCAGGCTGCGGGGTAGGTGCGGTGGAGTACATGTAGCTGAAGAGTCGTTCAATCTTCCTCAAGGGGACACCTCCACCCCGGTCACTCATCTGGGGCAAAAGGGACATGTCAGGGGTGCTCCAAAGCCATCCCATCACCACCCCTGACTTTCCCATGATCTTCCCCACCCACAAGGTCAAGAGCCACCTACTTTGATGGACAGATCTTCCTCACCCAAGGCCACCATGACCTTGATAGGGGGGAGAACGAGGCTGGATTCGTGGCTCTCCACTGTGGCCCGCATGGCATTCTGGTGGGGGTGGGGAACAGGGTAAAGCTGAGTGAGACAGGCCAGACCTCATGGAGCCCTGCAAACAGGTCCCCAGCCTCCTCACCTTGAAGAGTTCAAAGAGCATGTGGTAGAGGTGGGAGGGGACGTAGACCATGTGAATGGGCTGGGTGGAGCTGGCAGCTGCAGAGAGTCAAGAGCAAGGTCAGGACATAGGCTTGGAATAACCTCCCCATGCCTCCTCCAGACAGGCCCCTCCAAGCCATCCTTCCCTCCTTCTTTGGGGAACAGCCACCCCTCCCAAGCTGTAATTGGGCACAAGCTGCCCAGCTAGAGAAAATCCCCAGCCTCCCTTGAGCTGAGGGTAGCCGGTGACTCATGGGAGCCCTGCCTTCCCTGTTCTCCTGAAAGCTGGGGGTGGGGAGCCAGCCCTAACACCAGAGGATGGCCAGAGGGAAACCTCTCTCTTTGGATTCTGGAAAGACAGCCAGACTGATGTCCCACCTCATACGTGGCTCCCCCATCACTGCCCTGCTATTCTATTTCCTTCTTATCCATTCAAAATTATCTTGTTTACTTATCTGTTGGTTAAGCCCCACTCCCCAGCCTCCCCAGCACCAAGAATATAAGCTCCACCATGAGAACAGGGACCTTGTCTATCACACTTGCAATAAATATTTATCAAATATTTTTAAAAGTAGTTATCAAATGAATAACCCTAAAAGCACCTACCTGGAAAGCGCCCAGCCCTGACTGCCCCCTCACCCTGCCCGGCCCTCCTGGGGACACAGCCTGGCTGGCTCACCATTGACCTCCTGGATCTCCAGGTCAGGTGAGGCCATGTAATACTTGTCACAGAGGAGCTTCGCCATGTCGTAGGCGTCTGCAAGAAGATGGGGCCATTCAGGGTTCAGGTGGCTCACCCTGCAGGCAGTCCCCTGACACGGATAGGGCATCACCAACATTACCCTCATGGGGATGTGCCCCCACCCACTGGTAATGGGTCACCCTCTAGCAGGTCCTGAGGCTCCTGCAGGCCAGGCCCAGGGGGGCTCACCTTTCACCACGTCAGACACCTTGCAGTTGGGGTCGATGCTGCCGATGTGTTTGGGGTGGGCAGGGTTGGTGCTGCCGTCAAAGATGAGGGCTGTGGGTGGGAGAGAGGGTGCTGCCGGCTGGACCCAGAGCCTGCCCCTGCGTTCTGTCTGACAAGAGCCATCCCGGACTCCACCCTTCACTGGTCCTACAGTGCCCCAGTCCTGTCCTGCACCCCGGGCTCAGGCCACCTGGGGCCTCCGCAGGCCTGAAGCATGCTTCTTTGCAGAAGCTCCTCCCACTTCCATCCCCCCTCACAGGTGTCCTTTATAACTTTCACCATCTTGCATTTGAAATTATTTAAGCATGAGAAACTCATTTAATTGATGATGGCTGTGATCTGTCAACAGTCACAGTGAACCATCCTGGAAAAAGACACTCTAAACAATCACTCATTTTGATTCGGTGCTGGGGATCCAGCCCAGCGGGATCCAGCCCAGCGGCCCCGCCCCACTGCCCCAGCGTCCTGCGCCTCCGGCAGCCCGCACTCACTGTGCTGGTTGATGAGCATGCGGATGGAGATGCGGCTGAGGTAGAAGCGGTCCAGGAAGTACTGGATGTTCTGGTTGGAGACGGGGTCATCACCGTAGGTGTCCTTGTACTCCAGGACGCCCTGAGCCATGGTGGGCACCACATCATTGTGCCGGTTCCGGATGGTGACCAGGGCATCAGTGAACCTTGGAAAGGTTAGACGTTCACCCCACCCAGCCCCAGCCCTGGGTGCCCAGGCTCCTCTCCATTCTGACTTCCACCCCACACATCTCCCCTCAATCTTTCCTTCCCAATCCTACGGCCACACACCCTCCTCCTGAAGCCACCCTGAATCTCCTGCTGCCTTTCCCTCTGTGCTCAAAGCCAGGAGCTCCCAGTTCCTCTGAAGGGCAGCTGCCCACGGGCAGGGCTCGGCCCTCGCCCAGCTGACTCCCCACACTGAGAATGGAATCTGTTTCTCCCCTCAGACTGGACACCCCTGAAGGCAGGGGTCTTTCCTTCTGCCTGCCACACTCAGGGACCTCACTCACTGGTGCAGGGTACGGTGGTCCTCAGGGTCCTTGTCCAGGAACTCCATGATGTCCAGCAGACTCTGGACATACCTGTGTTCAGAGGGAAGGAGGCTTCAGCTGTGGCTGGCAAGGCCCCTCCCATCCCCTCAGCTGGACCTTGCTCTTGCTCTGTTCCCACTGTGGGACCTGGGGACAGGCTGCAGCACAGCTTCCTCAACCCATGTCATCTGCACATGTCTCCCTGACAACCGGTGAGTTATGCAAAGCTCAAATCCATTGGTCCCTGTATGGCACCTCTGCTTTGGAAACTAAGATACTAGTCTTAGTGGCACCTGGAGATCATCCATCCAAGAGGCCAGGAGACTGCGGCCCAGTGCCAGCCAAGGGCCCCACAGTGAGAAGGCACTGAGGTCCACCTGCCTCCCCAGCCCCTTCCCAGACACAGCCCAACACAGGCATCTGCTGCATCCAGTGGGGTGCAGATGAAGACTGGCCAGCACAGGCCTCTCCAGAGTGACATCAGACCTAGGGAATGGGTAAGCGGGAAGGGCCTGGGGTCCCTGGAGGGCCCAGAGAAACTCACTTTGCTCTGAAGGGCCCAGCAGTGGTGGGTGGCACTTGCTCCCACCTGCAGAGGTTGGTCTCCCTAGTACCTAGAAAGAACTGGATGCAGAAGGAACACAGGGCCAGCAGGGGGCAGCTTCTGCATGCAAGTTACCTGTGCTTGCAGATGATGCCAACCTGGAGCCACTGTCCCCCCTATGCCCCCCAGTTCCCCTGCTAACATGCCCAGTCTGCAGCTTGTTCTCCTGCGAGGGCAGCAGGCACTGGGTCTCTGGCAGAAACGCTCCAGCTGGGGTGGGAGGCATGGCAGGCTTGGTGGTGTGTCTGGAAAGGGCCCCATCACACTGGGAGCCACTCTGGTGGCCAGGGTGCTCTGACCTTCATGGCAACCTCGAAGAGGTTGAAAGGCAAGGATGAGCCTCGATCATCTCAGCCCAGGCTTGGGACAGTGCCATAGCTGGGAAGGGGAATGATGAAGGCTCAAGGTCTCCAGCATTCCTGTCACTCTATCAGGCTGTGACTGCTCGGGATTCTCTCCTCCAGGCCTCCACTCAGGCTGTTCCTCTGCTCAGATGCCCTTCCACTTACACCTACCAACTTCTGCCCTCCCCTCTCTTGCTAAGACCGCAAGAAGAGGATAAAAGAACTAGCTCGGAACTGGCTCTGCTGGGTCCCAGTCCTGGCTCTTCTACATGAAGCTGTGTAGCCCTGAGTAAGTCATGGAACCTCTCTGGGCCTGAATTTCTGTTAGGAAAATGGGGATTTTTTTGTGGGGGGCAGGGCACTGGGGATGGAACTCGGGCACTCAACCACTAAACCACATCAAAATGGGGATTTTTAAAACATTTACCACTGCTTTTTGGTGAGGACTAAATGTGATCATTGGCATGGCGTCTGGCACGTAGCAGGCACTCTCTGAATGCCTGCTTTTATAATAATGGTGGCTCAGAAACACACCAGCTGAGTATATCCGAGGCTGAATGGCCTCCAACACCCCCTAACCGCTTCTACACCTCAAATCACACCATTTTTTGGTCCATCCTGCCCTGAAGAGCTGCCCCTCTGTGGGCAGGAATGGGGTGCTCAGCCCTGGGGCTCCCCTGAGCCTCCCCACCCAGGTCCCAGAATACAGCCCGCCGGGTAGAGTTGTCCCCGCTGACAGGCTGGGGATGGGGAGCCAGACTACAGTCCAGACCAGCTTCCTCCCAGTCACCCCATCCCTGTCCGAAGACATCAGGTGGCACCAGGCCCTCACCTTGGTCTCCTGGAGAATTATAACAGCTGACACTTAGAGAGAGACCTGTCTCTTCCCTGCACCTGGAGCTGGGATGGAAGGTGTCAAGAATGTCCCTCATTTTGTGGACAGAGAAGGCAGGTCCTGTGCCCCAGTTGCACAGTGAGCAGCAGCTGGATTCGAACCCAGGTCTGTCTGGCTCCGAGTCTACACCCCGTGGCCAGCTACTTGCCACCCACACTGGTCCTAAGAGTAAGGCTTCTGCAGCCACAGATGGTGACAGCAGGCAGCATTTGGGTCTGCTGTATACTCCCTGGTGCTTCACTTTAACTTCCAGTGACCCCCTAAGGTAGGCGCTGCTTCGAGACCGGTGAGGAGGGGGACATGCTCGGCTGGGACGCTGTCCCCCAGGCCTGTGTGACTCTAAATCCCTGTCTTCTACCACATCCAGAATGAAGCCTCATGTTCATATGATTCTTGGAGAGAGTTGGGAGAGAATCTGCAAGTGGACGATGCTGGGATGAGGGAATGGAGAGGGGACCAGCTGGAGCATGGAGCCTGGGGACCTCCTCTCAAGACCCAGGGTTAGCAAGGGACGGAGGCCAGAGGAGGAGGCTGAGCTGCTCCCTGACTGTGCACGGCCAGCAGGGGTCAGAGTCCTGGTGCCCAGGGGTAGGGCTGCTCAGTGAACCTGAAAGGGCAGGTGTGGGGCTGCTCATGGCCACTGACGTGGAGCAAAGGGCAACAGGATGAACTGACGCTGGGCAGTGCCACCAGCCAGCCAGCACAGTATGGTAAGGGGACATCACAGCAGCCACAGACCTCAGCCTCCGGGACTGCAGGATGCCAAATCTATACTCCCAGGACAGAGAGGAGAGCATGAGAAGGATTTTCCCAGAGGACCCTTGACCCTGGCTCTGGCCTGAAGCCCCCAGGAGCCTGGCACTCCAGATGTCACCTTTGGGCTAGACCTGGAGAAGAGACACAGGACTAAGACCCTGGCTCCTGGGCTGCCTACCCTCCCAGCACCAGGGGAAGACCTGGGCCTGAAAGAAGATGGTACGTCCAGCAGGGCAGGCAGGGGGGCCCAACCCAACACCTGGGGAGGCCTGGGGCCTCGGAGCCAGCCACTCCTTGGCAAGCCTCCCACCCGCCCATGGTAACAGGGAGGTGCCCCAGGGCCCGCCTTCAGTGTTCTCGCCAGTCCAGAGCCGCAGATAGGGAAGGTGGGAGGGGTGGCATCCAGGCAGGGGGGTGGGCACACCTCAGTGAGGGTTGTGCAGGGAGGGGGCACCCGCAGGCCTGGGTGGGAGGGGAGGGCACTCTGCGCATGTGTGCACTAGTGTCCACAGCTGCTGGGGACAAAGGTGTGGACCAGGCGATGGCCACGTGAGGGCCATGTGAGGCCCACGTGGGGGAGTGGCTCTCTGCACTGGAGCGCTCTGTGGAGGTTGGCAGGCTTGGGTTTCAGGATGGCTGGTGCCCTAAAGTCCACTGGGCTACCCAGGCCCCAACTGCAAAACAGGGTTCCCAGCAGGAAGGAGGTGGCCTCTGCTCCTGGATCCTGATGGGCTCGGCCTCTGCTCCTTGGTTGTGCCCGGGAGTCTGGGGGATCCAGCAGCTGGTTCAGCCCAGGCCCTAGCCCAGGCCCTGGGCCAGTGACTTGGTGTTCCCCGGGGCTGGGTGCTTCCCTGGAGTGCAGGCAGGGTCTGGGGTCCACACCTTGCTGATGGGCAAGGGAGGCCGGGAGGGGATGCTAGCCACACCCTATCACCTGCCCCCTTCCAACCACCCCCACAGATTCTTAAAGGCAGGAATGACTCACTGTCATTTGATTCTACTCTGTAACTCCTACTTAGTCCTGGGCTCATTTTCTGAAAGCTGTCCCCACTGTCCACACCTCCTCCGGCTGTCTTCCCCTGCTGAGAGGAGCCAGGGTAGCCACCAGCTGACAGACTGCTTGTCAGTGGACCCAACTTTGCAGGGGACTTAATGTGAGCTTAGAAATCTCAGTCCCTCTTGCTGTGGCTGATGCCCACTGGCTCTGGAAAAGCTCTCAGCACCGTGGCACTACGCACGGTGTGGCCTTCCCCTCCCTTCCAGAACGCAGCCTCCAGATCCCAAAGCCTGGCTCGAAACTCCACTCCACCACCCACTCCCCGGTGGCCTTAGAGTTTCTCCACCTCCCTGGACCTCAGTTTCTCATCTAGAAAGTGGGGATAAGAGAAGGTTATCAGTGATGAGAAGGTTGCAGTGATGAGTGGTGCATGCAAGCACTCAGGCTGGCCCTCAGCTATGTGGCTTTTGTCCCCCTTGTCACTTATGTCACATGGTCTAGAAACCACCACCACAGTTGTATCATCTGTGGCCGGAGGTGCTGCTGCCAAGGCCTGGGGACCTTGCTGTTATTGAATGAGTTCTGCATGCTTGTCACATCTAACCCTGAGAAACAGAATGGGTGCCCACTTCTGCTCCCCAGACAAGGGAGCAGAGGCTCAGGGCCACCATACTGTCTGCAACACCGAGTGCGTCCCCACCTTCCTGTCACCTCCAACATTGGGCCCCGCTACCCCAAGTCTGCCCAGCTGAAATAACACATCAGGTTTATTTGGAACCAGGAATTCTTCATGAACAGGGGCTGTCCCAACCCGACCCCAGCTGGGGAGACACCCTGCCGGCTGTCACCATGAAGTGACCACGACACTACTCACAACTGCATTGCACAGTATTCTTTTGTTTGCCAACAGGGAGTTTTGTTCCTTATTCATCAGACTTAGGCTGGTGGTCCTCTTGCCAGGCTCCCTGAGAAGTCACCTGCTCTTCTTGTATAAACCCCACCATATCCAGTCCACCATTTAGCTACCTGGAGGTTTCTCCTGGAAAAGGAGATCTGCACTCTTACAGGCAACCACCTTGTCCCCATCAGGAAGTCCTTCTGCTCTTACACCTCAGTCTCTCTTGCTGTGGCCGATGCCCACTGGCTCTGGAAAAACTCTCAGCAGGCTGTCCCTTCAGCATGCCAGGATGCCTTAACAATCCCTTGGCTTGCTCTCCTCTATGCTGAATCATCCTCTGGCGAAGTGTTCTCTCTTGTCTAACTTACTCCCTCCTGCTGTTACTTGACATTACTTCCAAGCTTTGATAGAAGAATAAATCAGGCCAAGCCCCCACAGGTCACTGATTTTCAGAAAGGGACTCTGTTGTAGCCTCTTGGGGAGTCATGGCCAGTCCAGCAGTCCCCTGCCGTCCTCCTGCATCCCTGGCTGTCCCAGGAACACAGTGTTCAGGGAGGAAACTGAAAAGCCTGGTCCTGGAGTCAGGGACGGGCTGAGAGGCAGCCAGGCCAGTCGACGGGACAGAGTGGGGGAGGGCTAGGAGAACAGATGGCACCTTCTGTCTCTCCCCCAGGGCTCCACCACCCTGTGGTGGGACATGCTGGTTGGCTCAGAGATCCTGGGCTCAGCAAGGAGTGACCTGGTTGGGCTACATGAAGATGGGACTCTGCCCTCCGTCCCCCAGCCCACCTTCATGGCTTCCACTCAGCACCATCAACCCCCACAGAGCAAGTTCCTGGGTGACCGAGGCAGGTCCTTCCTTTTCTGGCTCTGAATTGCCTACATTTCTGTGGAGTCCACTTCTCTCTCTTTTTTTTCTTTTCTTTTCTTTTTTCTTTCCTTTCTTCCTTTTCTTTTCTTTCTTTTTTTTCTACCAGGAGTGCTTAACCATTGAACCACACCCCTAGCCCTATTTTTGTATTTTATTTAGAGACAGGGTCTCACTGAGTTGCTTAGCGCCTCGCTAAATTGCCAAGGCTGGTTTTGAACTTGTGATCCTCCTGTCTCAGCCTCCAGAGCCGCTGGAATTACAGGTGTGTGCCACCAGGTCCTGTTCTCCACAACTTCTGATTTTGTCAATGTTCACTGTGCATCTACCGCATACCTGGCTTTGTATGCAATGCTCTACCTACTGTGGCTCACTTCATTAGAATAAGTCAGGTGTGCACGTGTCCCTGTGTGGACACAATGCTGGCAGGGCACCAATAAAGCCCCTGAACCCTGAGCAGTGTCTGTTTGTGGGAAGAGGACAGCAGTTCGCATTTTCTTCTGTGCTTTTGTTTTCCAAGTGTCAAAAGGGATATGGTATCCTTCTGTAGTGAGGGGGGAAAACACTTGATTTTATTTTTAAAATAATAACCTTTGACCCTTCATTAAAAACAACTAACTCTTTGGTGCTCACTGCTCCTGCCTCCATCTCTGATGTACTTGGTTTGCTCTGTTCGGAAGAAATTGTTATTTTCCGATGAGAGTACGGGCTCTCTGAGGGCAGTTGTTGCTTTTTCTTGGACACAGCATGCTGCTGGGCTCAGGTGGGGACACATGCTCTGGACAGAAGGAAACTACAGCCATTCCATACCACAGGTCCTGACGACCAGGCAATTCTGCACAGGCACCAGGAAAGCCCACTGATGCTTGGCCAGCTACATGCCCGTTGAAGGGCACACCTTGTTTATGCTTCATGGAACAGCTGTTGGCTAATGACCTCTAGTGACCTGACCCTGTGCACTCCTGAGTGCCCTCCCCAGGCTTCACCTCTGCTCCTCTGGCTGCTTGCAATAAACTTGTGGTCTTTGCCCTCCAAAACTCTTTGGGAAGGGACGATGTCATCCCTGTGTCTATTTGAGCATTTTCCAATATCCAGAACAATCAGGCTTGTCCCTTGGATTATATAATTTGTTCCAAAATTTGTTTCTTGTTTCTGTTTCCCAAAAAGTTACCCTAAATAAATAGTACCTAGCAGGGGATGGGGTTCCAGGTCCAGGGCTGGTGGCTATTGCTGACATTATTAGCCTGACTTGAGGATTTGGCTATGAAAACTGATTTCCTGGGTGGATCCTGGGTTCCCAGAGAAAGCAGGATGGTAACAATAGGGCTGTCCCAGACACAGAAGTGAAGAGCCCAACCATTCCTGCTAGGGCCTAGGATTCCCACGTGACTCTGGGCAACTCCCCAGCCTCTCATAGGCCCTGTGCCTTCCCTTGATCCCTTCCTGCCTCAAGGCAGCCGGCAGCATGCAGACTCCATGCCTGAGCCAAGGGACACAGAGTGATGGAATGGGAAAAGTCTCACCAGCTCTGTACCAGCTGCACAGAGGGTGTGCTCAGCACCCGATCCGGAAGCAGGTTGATCTCTTTCATGATGTTGGCCAGGCGCACGGGCAGCTCCTGCCGGAGGAAGGTGAACGAGGTTTTCTCACAGGCATTGCTGGACCCTGGAGGAAGAGAGAGGGGTGAGTCCACAGGCACAAACCATGGGAGCCCAAGGACATCTTCAGGATCAGGTGGGCTAAACCTTGCATTGGTCAAGGGTTCAGAGGGCAGGTGAACTGCCAAGGACAAAAGCAAGGTAGCTCCCCTAAACCCTGCTATGTTCAGGCCTCCCAGCACCCACCTAGTACTTCAGGGCCTGCATCCCCTTCCCATCCCATTTGCCTTTAACCATGGAGACAGGGCCCCTTCGGGACCCATTTGGAGCTGCTCTGGCCTAAGTCACCTCACTTCTGTTTCCTTCTCTCCCAGAAGGCTTTGGCTCTGGGAATAGAGGCAAAGGCACCTGAGAAATCCATCCCACCCTGAACTGCATCCTGGTTGAGGGGAGCTATGCCTAGCCTCCCATGGCTGCAGGGTCCCATCATTGTCCCTAGCCACTCCATCCAGGCTGGTAAGGTGGATGGATGCCCACCATAGGATTGCCTCTGTATTAATGCCCCCCCCTTTTTGGCACCAGGAATTGAACCCAGAGGTACTTAACTGCTGAGCTGCATCCCCAGCCCTTTTTATATTTTATTTAGAACCAGGGTCTTGCTGAGTTGCTCAGGGCTGAGGCTGTCTTTGAACTTGCAATCCTCCTGCCTCAGCCTCCTGAGCCACTGGGATTACAGGCATGTGTCACCATGCCTGGCATTAATGCCCATCTTTGAGGTAAATGGGGACCTTGATCCCCAGTAAAGATGAAAAGGGGGTGGAGGACTGGAAAAGACTATGGCCTGGTGACAGGAGACCTGAGTTCTGGTCCAGATTCTGCTCCCAATTCTGTCACCCAGGACAAGTCACCCTCCTTCCTAAAGTCTCATTTTCTCCAACTGTACAAGTGGAACCAACTACTCAAGTCCCTCCACAAGTGTGACATTTCTGTCCAGTATGAGTGGGGTGGCTTCCTAGGGCTGGGAGAGGGCCCACCAGGCTTTCCTACATGAGGGAAGCTCAACACTCAAACCCGGCAGTGGGCGGGAAGACATATCCCGAGAAACAGGTGACATATGTCCTGGCTGCCACCTCCCTGACCTCCTTCTGTCGGTGACGCAGCTGTAACCTAAGCCAGCCACTATCTACTCAACTCTTGAGAGACCTGGGCCCCCCTCCCAATTTCCAGCTGGCACCATGGAAATGCCATGTAGACAGACAGGGCCCACACGTCCAGACTGGCTGCCGCCTTGGCACAGCCTTCCTCCTGCCCCACAGCCAACCCTAGAACACTGGTAGGGGGTGATTCTGACACAGCAACTGGAGTAGTCAAGGGAGGGTACAAGCAGCCTGACCACCTCTTGGTGGCTTGGGCCCCTGCCTAGCTGAGGACAGGCTGCCAGGCTAGAAGGGGTTTGATCTTCAAGTGTCCTTGCCCACTGAGGCAGCTGAAATGGGTGGAGGAACACCAGTCAGGGGCATTTGCTCCTGCTGGCAACTTCTTCTGAAGGAGCCTCCTTGCCCAACTGCCCAGGGTCTTCCCTCTTGCCTGCTCAGGAGTGTCTGACCCTTCACCTCCAGCACAATTTCCTTCCAGATGGCTGCATCTCTCAACCCCTGCCTTGTCGCTCCTACCACCATGCCCCCTAGATCCTCTGTCACCCACTCTTAAAGAGTTGTCAGGACAACCCCATTAGTCTTTCAGTGCCTGGATAGGGCTCTCCTCCCTCCCTGCGCTGACATCAGGACTCACTGCCCCTTACTCTCCCAGACCCCTCGCAAAGCCAGTCCAGGAGGAAACCTTGGACCCTTCCTTCTTAGCGCCCCCCATTCCCTTGTACAGTTTAGGGGACGGTGTCTTCTGCTGGGGCACCCTTAACCCTTTCAGTCCTGCCTCCCTGTTAACCCCTTCCTGCCTGTACTCTCGCTGGCAAGTCTTCCCCACCACTCAGGGCCTCTCCTCTCCAGGGCGTTAACCTCTCATCGCCAGGACCCCTACTCCGCGACCCACTTGGCGGACCCCGCGGCCCTCCGCCTCCCACCTCCCTCCCATCGGACTCCGTACCGAAGTCCAGAAACTGCTTCATGGACAGGGGCGACGGGGAGAACTTGCTGAAGTGCTCGATGTACTTGGGTGCTCCTGCCAGGGACGCATTCTTCAGCAGCGCCCGCACCCAGCGCATGGCGGCGGCGCCCGCAGCTCGGGCTCAGCTGGGCTGCGGTCCCTGCGCGGGCAGCTCTTGCGCTGGCTTGGCCCAGTCCGGCCCAGCGACACTGTTCGGCCGCCTCCTCCCTGTCTCTGCCCTGACGGCCCCTCCGACGCTCAGCCAATCGGCACTCGCGGCTTCTCGACGTAGCCAATAGCCGTGCACAAACAACTCCGGGAACACCAATAGCCTTGTGCCCGGGCACGTGGCTTCTTCGGGGCCCGCCCCCTTAACCCTGTCTTTGCTGGGTAGTTCTGTTGTTTTCTGAGGTTGTGTCGACGTCCCGCCCCAGTCTGCTCACTCCTCCGGTGCCTCCTAGAGGCAAGTCCCAGGTTAACCCCTCGCTTCCCTGAGGCCACCCAGCCCTTTGCTTCCCTCCTGCCTTCCTTTTGCTCCCTCATCAGTTTCTTCACTTGGTTTCTTTTTAACCCTCTCTTCCCTGACTTGTCCAGGTAGCTTTCAGCGAATCCCTTTTCCTAATAAAGGTACCTGTCTCACCTGTCCTAATCCCTACCAGTCCTCCTTTACCGGGTCCCATCTGGGTGACTGACACAGACTATTTGCAAAATTAGGAACCAGGATACGAGCCTATATTAATCTGCCCTATATACATACAACCCATCCGCTTCCATAAAGATCCCAGTAGCTCAGGAAAAGGTGACGTTTGCCTTTCCAAAGTGAAAAACAACCGGAGCCCTAAACCCTCTCGATTAGCAGCGGTGGAGGCAGCAACTACCGTCAGCGCTCATTTTCGAAACACTTTCATTTTATTATCGGGTTCATTTGACTTATCATAAAACCTTAGGCGTCTTGCAGCGACCACGTAAGAAGCAACCTCTTTGGACCGGGTTTCCTTAGAGTGACGTCCCGGGGTTTGGGGAGTCCTGGAGCCCGGCCTTCTCCACTAGCGCCGACTCTTTTGTGGGAAACGTCTTGCGCCCACTTGTGGTGGAATGTGGTATGTCCCATCCTGGGCCTGGGGGCCCTGCTTGCTTCTTTGACGATTTGCACTTATGGTTTAATCTAACCGGGAGCCCGCATTTATCAAGCGCCTTATATGTGCTAGGCTTTGTGTTGAGATCAGGAAACACAGACAGGATCATGACATAGCCTTTCCCCTCAATCATTTCATTTCTCAGTTTAGGAGATAACTGCATAAGAAATGAATTAATAATAGAATGTGATTGTAGCCAGGCTTCACAATGGAAGGCACTCCTGGCTGAATGAATAATAATCTATGTGCCAGGCACCGTTTGCATGCATTACCTCATTTAATTCTCAAGACAGCTCTATTGTATTGTACTATTATAATTCCCATTTTATAGATAGGAAAACCAAGATTCAGGAATCATTCTGGACCACAAATCTGATCTTGTTGCTTTCCTGATCACCCTTTTCAGGGTCTCTCCACTTGGTACTGGAGTCTTTTCAGTTGTCCCACAATGTGCTTTGGTTTCACTCTCCAGTCGCCTCTTCCACATCCCCCTGTAACAGGGGTTCACTTGATGCTTTGAATATATCCCTGTGCTTTGAAACTTACATGGTTTTCTTGTTTTTCCCAACCTTTTCCCTGATCTTCTTTTCCCTAACCTTCTCCTCTCTGATCTTCTCCTTCCTGATCTCTCCTCCCTAATCTCATTTTCTCTGAATCACCTCTTTAAAACCCCGTTCCCCATGATAGGTAGAATCACAGCCTTTGGGACATAAGTCCCCTGTGTTTCTCCTTTGCTAGCAAAGCAATAAACGGTCTTTTTCCTTTATCTCAAAACCGTCTCCTTGGTATTGGATTGGCATGGGGAAAAGGAAGGAACTTTCACCTACATCTCTGCTCAACTCCCAGCCCCACCTATGTGCTGCCTTGAACTAGTTTCTAATCTCCAAGTCATTGCAAACTCAGTCCTTTCTGTCATCAATTTTCTCAACTTCATCTATTCATTCTTCACATCTCATTTACTTCGTCATTCTTTCCTCCAGGAAGCTTCCCTGACATTCCCAGGCTGGGTTAAGTGCTTCCTCCCAGGGCTCTTGAGGTCTCCTAATCTGAGCAAGGTGTGAGCTTATCACATTGCGTGGTAATTTTTGCTGTTTCATCTGTCTTCCTTACTGGACTTGGAGCTCCAGGAGACCACTCTTTCTCCAACTTGGGGCACGGAGCCTGGCATGTGGTAGATAACAGTGGTCTACTTTATGCCTTGAATATAACCCTTGCTGCTCTGCCACCACAACACGTTTCTTTCTCTTCCTCTCCCTCCCTAATCTCAGGGGAAACAGGATCACCCTTCTTCCCACCCACCATCGGAACAAAGTACTCCAGACGTTGGGGATGGCACCAAAAGGTCTCAGAAATGACTATCTCCCAAATTAACAAGTGAATTACAACTCCAACAGAGAACATGTGGAACGTAGCCTTTGAATTACCTCTTAAAAGCCCCTGTCCCTGCTGATGGGCAGAATCACAAGCCTTTGGGACAGGAGTCCCCTGTGTTTCTCCTTTGCTAGCAAAGCAATAAATCTTCTTTTTCCTTTTCCTCAAAACCATGTTCTTGTTATTGGATTAGCATCCGGGACAAGGACCAAGTTTTGGCAACAGTAGGAGGACAGAGTGAAAACGGAAGTGGGGTCAGCAGGGAGACATGCACAGAGACATCAGAGATGTCACTGAGCCAGCAATTAGGAGGTGATTGAGGACCTGATGGGCGTGGCTACAAGTG
Source organism: Glaucomys volans (assembly GCA_020662805.1). Classification (NCBI taxonomy): domain Eukaryota; kingdom Metazoa; phylum Chordata; class Mammalia; order Rodentia; family Sciuridae; genus Glaucomys; species Glaucomys volans. The sequence goes on along the minus strand of JAJEJO010045984.1, from coordinate 1,961 downwards.
CCCTGCAATGTATGGGACATTATGCATAAAACCCCAAGCCCTGTGCCCAGCAATAAATGGCAACTATTACAATGACTGTCAAAATAACAAGGGCCAGGACTCCGAGCCTAGGTGTAAAAGAGGGAGAGATTTCCCATGACCCTCACCTCAGAGCTGAACTTCCACACAGTGGCTTTGGCCTTGAATTGAAGTTCCTTGCTGCAGGGTGCAATAGTCATGCTAGGTTAGGCCCTGCTGAGCCCCCAGTTCTCAAGCGTCCCATGTCCTGTGCAATGTGGGTTGGTAGGGGGCTGTCAGGCCGACAGAAACTTCATCTCAACACAGGTTTCCACAGCAGCAGTTTTACACTGGCAATAAAATGGTTCAGTCCACAATTGATCTGCTTCCCTCCTGTTCAATCTCATTGGTCAGAATTAGTCACATGGCCTCACCCAACCAGGAGGGCCCAGGAAGTGCAATCCCACCATGTACTACAAAAGGAAAGAATCACCTTGATGGTCCTTTTGGAGATGCAAGAGCCAAGACTCTCTCGGGAATGCAGTTTGGAGGTGCTGCGGCTCCCGGGAACTCAGGAAGCTTGGTGCTGTGGAGCTTATTGCTGAAGTGAGCATTGTGGCATCTCCACCACTTACTTCTTGCCTCCAAGTGTAGCTGCCCTGTCCTGCAACTGCCTTATTTTCAGGAGTGTGTGTGTGTTTTGTGTGTGTGTGTTCTTGTCCAAGCAGGGGCTCATAGAAGTCAGGCTGGGCATGTGAAACTAGTCAGAGGGGTGTATAAACTCCCCTTTGACTTAAGCAGGAAGCAGCTGTAAGGACAGGACAGAGCTGGGCTAAGCTTTGTTCAATATGGGCGGGGATTTGACACCCCCACATGTTATTCCCAAACAATCCCAGATTCTAGAAAACAAAGTGAGGTCTTTGATCACTGGGTTCTGGGAACTTGGCTTCTCTGGGTCGGGGCTGGGATTTCCTGGGGGAACTAGACATTCCACTGTCAATCATCCCAAAACAGGAAATCCCAGCACAGAAAATGAAGGGATGAGGTGCAGGGAGGGTGTTGGGCCCTGCTGGAGACAGTGGAGGGCAGATAAGGCCAAGGCTGGGAAACACCCAGGTAGACATCAGGAGGAACTTCCAGAATAGCTTGAGCCTGTGGGCTCTGAGTGGTTCAATCTGGCATCTGCCCCTAGGTTTCTGCAGAGAGTTATTTCCACCAGCCATTGAAATCTTGTCAAGGGTCACAACCTTGACGAGAGAAAGAAAATTCTCTCCCTCTCTCTCTTCTTCCTTTTTTTTTTTTTTTTTTTTTTTTTTTGGTGCTGGGGATGGAACCCAGGAGGGTGCCTGGTCTAGGCAAAAACTCTCACTGGGCTACATGCCCAGCTCAGCCTTGGGGAAAAAGTATTAACACACAGCTTAGGGTCAAGAAATCAAGGGGATGCAGGCTTGTTCCATTCCCAAGCCTGTGCAGAGGGGACAGTCTCAACACAGAGCAGGAAGCTGCTTCAGGAACCCCAGCAAACACGGGGTGCAAAGGGGGAGCTTCATCCAAATGGTGTGGCCACCTAAGCTTCATACTAAACACTCCTGGACAGCTTGCAAAAGACGAGAGCTCCAGGGCCTCCTGCTCGGAGGCTGGGGGATGGACACTGTGGCCTGTCAGTCTCTGCAGCCTTGGGTAACTGGTTCACCTTGATTGCATCATGGTGCCCAGGGGTGGCGGTGGTGAAATGGAGGCAGAAAAGCAGGCTCTTACGTGAACTCAGTCACTGGTTGAGGGCTGTCTCTATCTGCATACCAGCCTCAGTGACAGCCAGGATGACAGCCAGGACTACCTGTTCCCACAGCACGGGAGCTTGAGCTCTTCACACTCGAGCACCCTGCCCTGCCTTCCTGGGCCAGCACACTGTCCTCCAAGAGGCTGCTCCCCGTCATCCTTGCCTCTAGATCTCATTTGTTGTC
>JAJEJO010045983.1:66817-112954 GCA_020662805.1 Glaucomys volans | reverse complement strand
CCCCCACCTTCCTTGACACTCAGCCATCCTTAGGGGGACTGGAGGCCGTCCTCCTCTACCTCTTCCCCCAGCTCCTCCTGTGATCTGGCATCCCTGCCGCTTCTCCACAACCACTTGCCCGGCCTGGCTCTGCCGTCTGCATACCTGACTTATCTAGCACTCTTGGCCCTTCTGAGGAAATCCCAGGGGATACCTCCACTCAAGCAAAGGTCAGTCTGGACGCCTCCATCCACACTCTCTTCTCCCTTGCTCTACTCTTAGAGTTTCAGTGTCCTGAGCGTCCCTAAGTCCTGATAGCCTCTTTGAGGCCCTGAGAGTAGAGAACAGAGTCTCTGGGCCTGTCTTCTTCCTTCTCCATCCCACCCTAGTTCTCCCAGAACCTGAGGTTTAGGCCCCACAGTTTCTCCGACTTTTTCTAGAACTCCTTGAGAGACCCAAGTGGAGCTGTTACCTGTACAGAACTGCCAGGCATGCACAGGGCGGGAGCTGCTCTCGCTGACTGGATTCCAGGCTGTACAGGTGTATGACAGGTCTGGATCACAGGGATTTGGGGAGATAGTGAGGATAGAGCCCCTATAGGATTCAGAAGTGTTGCTATCCCTCTGGGTCCAGCTGTATAGGACATTGTTTTCTGCCCCCTTCACGGAGCACATCAGGGTGATGTTACAGGAAGCATTCTCAGACATGGTTATGGATTTCACGGTGACTTGAGGCTCTTGTACATGCTCTGCAAGGACAATCACATTTTGAGAAGACCCTCCGATCCCTTCCCCAGCAGGAAAGGGCTGACAGGAGAAGGTGGGATCAGGGAGGCCAGCATTACCTGTTCCAGGGAAGTGTTCTCTGCAGCTTAGGTTGGGTGTCTCTTTTCTGTGCTTCCATAATATCCTCTACCGGTGTTATTGTCATGGCTCAACGTGAATAGTAGCCTCATTATTTTTTCTCTCCCCCAACCAGTATGCAGACTCCTTAAGGATAGGGACTATGCCTGCATCTGAACACCTAACACCCAGCCTGGTCCTTGAAAAATGCTCCTGAATATTTGTTGAATAAATGGATGAATGACCCAGCCCCAAACCCTAGGAAGTGGGGAGCTTAATCTCTAGAATTTGAATTGTTCATGCCTTTAGGTATGAATTTAGGACCTAATGTGTCTCCAGACCTTTCTTCTGATCTTCCCCTTCCCATTTAGTCTGTCTCCTCTGTTCAATCCATGTGCACGTATGTGTATGTGCGTGTGTATGTGCATGTACGTGCACTTGTGTGTATGTTTTATTTCTTTTTCTTTGAACAGGTAATACAAGCACAAAATTGAAAAGATAGAAAATGGTAAATAATGAAAGAAAAGTAAATTCTTTTTTGCCTCCATTCACCTATTTCTTCTAAAAAATTTCTGTTCCTGGAAGTAGTTACTGTTAGTTTCTTGTTGGCCTCTACAGAGATTATATATATACACACACACACAATAAAACATATTGTATTACTAAACGTTATAAAATATGTATAATGCATATTGTAAAACATATACATGTATAAATATATAATATATATATATAAAATAGTGTGCTATAACACTGGAACCCTTTAAAAATTAATAATAAGATGGGTGCAGTGGCACTTTCTTGTAATCCCAATTACCTAGAAGGCTGAGGCAGGAGAATTGCAAGTTGGAGGTCAACCTGGGCAACTAAGTTGCAAGACCCTGTCTAAAAATAACTGAATACAAAAATTTAAAAGGGTTGGGGGTGTGTGTGTGTGGCTAGGTAGTAGACAGCTTGCCCAGCATGCCTGAGGCCCAGGGTTCAATGCCAAGGGCTGAATATATATATATATATATATATATATATATATATATATATATATATGTAGTGGAAATTGTTGTATGTCAATACATAATGAATTGGTTCATTCTAATTCTACTAGCTTTATAAAATTCTATTTCCTGAATATATGAAGAGTAACCTACCAATCAATAAAAAGGTTAACTACCTGATAAAAAGTGTTATGACATGAATCATGTACCTTCAAAGTCCATATGTTAAGTCCTAAACTTCAGGACCTTAGAATGTGACTGTATTTGGAGCTAGATCTGTACTTAGTGAGGCGATTCAATTAAAATGGGGCCATTAGGATGGGCCCCAATGCAATATGACTGTATACTTATATAGGAGGGGAAATTGGGACAAGAGGACAGGGGACAGTCATATGTGGACATAGAGCAAAGATAGTCATCTTCAAGCTAAGGAGAAACCTCAGAAGAAATCAAGCCTGCTGACACCTTGATTGGCCTCCAGAATTGTAGGAAAATGCATTGCTGTCATTTGAGCTTGTGGTATGCTGTTTTGGACACCCTAGCTAAGCAATACGGATCTGGATACTGGAAGTGGGGTGCTGATGTAACAAATACAAAAAATATAGGACATGACTTGGGACCTGGTTAATGGTAAAGACTGAAAGAATTTTGAGGGTCATGGTAGAAAAAGCCTGGATTGTATTAAAGAGACTTTTGGTAGAAATACAGATGTTAAAGCAATTCCACTGGGGGCTCAGAAAGAAAATAGGAGAGCTGTAGGGAAATCTTCTATTATCTTAGAACTGTACATATGTCATCATGAACACAATGTTGGTGGAAATACTAACATTTAAGGTGTTTCTGGTGAGGTCTCAGACAGAAATGAGGAATGTTTGTGGAAACCAGAGGACATAAAGTGGTCTAGGCCATTTGGCTGAATTGTGTTTGAGTGTTTTGTGGAAAATAGAAAGTTTAAGTGATTAACGTGGGTATTTAGCTGAGGAGATTTCTAAGTAAAACCTTGAAGGTACTGCCTTGTGTAAGTGCTGCTACTTACACAAAATGTCAGAGGAAAGAGATACATTGAGGAAGGAATTACCAAGCAAGACGAAATCAGAACTTGAAGATTTGAAAAATTTTCAGCTATTCATATTGCAAAAATTAAGACTGTGGAGAAAACAGCAATGTTGTGACTGGACAATGTCTGCTTAATAGATTATAAGAGTGACTCATGGATCCAATCCACCATATCAAAAGAAATGTTGTTATATTTTGGACCTGGAATGTACCCAAAAGCTCATGTGCTGAAGGTTTCTTCCACAGCTGGTCACGCTACTGGGAAGTGGTGGAAACTTTAGAAGGTAGAGCTTGACTGGAAGAGGTGGGTCACTGAGTGGGGGTGTCTCTGAAGAGTTTTTTTCGTTCCTGGATTCTTCCTCCCAGCCCCTCTCTGCTTCCTGGTCAGCATGAGGAGAGCGACCACTGTGGCCTCCTTGCCATGATGCTGTGTCTCACCACAAGCTAACAGCAAGAGGGCCAAGTGACTATGAACTGAAATCTCTGAAACCGTGAGCCAAAATAAACCTTTCCTCCTTTAAGTTATTTTTCTTGGTATTTTGGCATGTGCTACAAGCTTGGACTGAGGGGACAGAGACAGGACAAAATTAAGAAAGGCTGTCAGACTTATGACCTTAGCCGATAAAGCTCTACTGCAGTGAGCACAAGCTATCTTTCAAGAAAAGAAAAGAATAAGACCAAAGACAGTTCAGAGATTCTCAGAGCTGCCAGTGTTACCATGGGCCTACAGGATACAGGCCTGGGGTAGGTTGGGCAGCTCTCTTCTTGATGCCCAGGGCCAAGGAGTGGGGCTGGACCCAGTAGGCCTAGAAGATAGAGCATGGAGCCAAAGAAGATTGCTCTTGAGACTTAAAATTTAATGGAAATTGCCCTGTTGGATTTCAGACTTGCTTGGGACCAGCAATCCCTTTCTTCTTTCCATTGTTTCTCTTTTGAAATGGTACTGTCAATCCTATGATGTCCCAACATTGTTTTTTGCAAGTAGTTAACTTGTTTCATAGGTTCACAACCAGAGAGGAATTTTGCCTCAGGATGAATTGTACCTCAAGTCTCATTCATACCTGATTTCAATGACATTTAGATGGGATTTTGGATTTAGAGTTGAAGCTGGAATGGGTTAAGATTTAAGGGGCTGGCTGATAGAATGGGGTGCATATATTTTGCATATGAGGAGGACATGAATTTTGGGAGACCAGAGGGCAGAGTTGTTAGGGCTGAATCTGTTCTCCCCAACTTCATGTTGAAGTCCTAATACCAGTATCTCAAAATGTGCCTACATTTGGACATGGGGCCTTTATAAAGGAAATTATGTTAAAATGGGGTTGTGAGGGTGAGCCTTAATACAATATGTCTAGTGTCCTTATGTGAAGAAGAGATTAGGACACAGATAACACAGAACAATGACTATATGAGAACACAGTGAAAGGACAACCATCTAAGAGCCTAGGAGGCTTCAGGAAATACCTAGCAACATAAAAAAATGCATCTGCTTTTTAACTCCCCAACTTGCCTCCAGGTTTTAGTTAGTTTTTTTGTTGGATGACTAAAATACCCAAGAAGAACAACTTAGAGCAGGAAAAGTTTATTTGGGTTTCAGAGATCTCAGTCCATAGATGGGAGACTCCCTTGCTCTGGGCCTGAGGGGAGGCAGCACAGCAGGAAGGCCCAGTGGGGGACAGTGGAGGATAGTCAGCAATCAGGAAGAGCGGGAGGTGGAATGGGGGATGTATCCTTCCCATGGCGCACACCAATGACCCACCTCCTCTAGTCCAACCAGTCAGTCCCTTCAAACTAGGGTGGACTCATTAGATTATCGCTCTCATATTTAAATCATTTCACCTCTGAATATTTCTGCATTAACAGTGGCATTTGGGGGATACCTCATGTTCAAACCGTAGCAATCCTCTAGAGTTTCTTTCAGAATATAACCCACTCACATATGCATGAAAAGATAGGTACACAGGAATATTCATTAAAGCAGTATTTGTCAGAGAAACTATTGGAAATGACCTAAATGTTTACAAGTAAGAGATTGGTTACATAAATTACGGCAATTATATAACATGTAAGGATTTTATGGTTGTGTTTTTCACTCTTCATATCAGTGTCTGTGGAATTGGGTTAAAATAACCAATATGGTGGTCATATTTATCCTAGAGAAACAAATTCTTAAAGAAAAAAGCAAATCTGCTTTTAAAAACAGGATATCACAATCCACACAAGCTCTCTAGAACTCACCATAGACATGCAGCGTGAATTTCTTCTTAGCTGTGACTTCAGAATTCTTTCGGTTTATTTGGGCCTTGTAGATTCCTGCATCTTTCTGGGTTAGGTTTTTGATGTACAAGGAGTAACTCCCACTGATGTTTATTCGACTCTCATAGCTTTTGACCAAAACGGTCAGATCTCCTTTGGGACGTGCTAAAACAAGAGCTTGATCAAGGCCAGTCCAGGCAACATTCTCGATTTCCGTGTCCACTGAGATGTTTAGGGGGAGAGTCACAGAACCCCCTAAGATCCCTGCCACCACCATTGGAGTTGAGTCTTTTTCAGAGGCTCCTAGTCCTGCAGAGACAGAAGAAGGACTTCGAGGAGCAGCTGGACTCCTCAAGTCAGGCTTCATTCATTCATTCACTCAACAAACATGTGTTAGGCAAGAATGCCAGATGCTGAGAAATGAAATGAGATTCCTTTTAGTTCCATTGCCTTGCAAAGTCATTCATTCATCCATCCATCCATTCATTCATTCACCAAACCCTTTCCCCCATGAAAGTAGCTACAACAACCAGAAAAACAGACCTTTTAAGGTTTCTGTCGCAACAGGGGAATGAGCCCTGTGACTTTGGGCACATTTCAGAATTTTTCTGAGAATCAGTTTGTCCATCTACAGGATTGAAGTGCTCAGGTCTGCATCACCTTCCTCAAGGAATATGGTAAAAATGAAATGAAAGCAGACTGCTGTGAATTGGAAAGATTGGGTAAAGTTCTTTTAAAAACAAAATGAGTAGATGGATGCCTAGTGGGATGGAGAGATGGATGGGTGAGTGATACAATGGTAGAATCTAGGTGGGTGGCATGTGAGTGCTCAATGCAAAATTCTTTCAATCTATCTGAGTGTTTGACAGTTTTGATAACCATGTGTTGGGAATAAAAGGAGTCTTTCCACTCTGTCTCAGCATACCTCTCCCCTCATTGTCCATGGGAACTCTGACTTTGGCTTAGCCAGGTTTGGGGTTAGGAATAGTTGGTAGCATTGATTCAGCTCCTGATTTTATCATTTCAGGGAAGACCCATATTCCTGATAGAACCTTGTTTCCAAGGCTTACCGGGGCCTGGCATTTGGTTAGTGCAACTCCTTTTCTTGTAGGGAACTTATGGACATCTGCTGTATGGCCTACCCTGGGTTCCCAGACCCCTGGGTTTCTCAGGCTCTGCAGAGTAGTCTGGAAATTGCAGACCAAATCAGGTGGATTCAAGACCCAATATTCCAGGAATTCTAGAAGGAAGAATACACAGAAAATAGAGAAAGAGGAGAGGCACAAATAAAGCCTGGAGGGGTGGCAGGAGGCTGAGATAAACTCTGAAAACCCAGAGGCTTTAGAATATATCTTTATCTACAGAGAAGAAGCTGAAATTTAAAGAATTTAAGGCACTTGCCTGAAATTAAAGAATGGATCAGCTGCATGGTGCCCCTGGAGTATGGAGGTCAGGCATATTAATCACTCCTATCCCAGAAGCCCAGAAGATGCTGGGTCTTGGCTGGGTGAATATAACCTATTTTGAATTCATATCTTCTCACATCAAAGATAAACAAAGCCTCACAGGCTACCAGTGGAAGGAGCAGGATGTGGGTTTCAGAAAACAGTGCTATGTAGCTAGCTCCCAGCATAGTTATAGCATCTCGGCCATCTTGTTTTGAACGGTACCATTTGGTAAATACTAAAGGAGGGTTCAAAGATCATAATAAGTACATTTGATTTACCCATCCCTTAATAGCTTTCAAAGAATGTACAAAACAGTAATTATCACAACAACAATCATAGCTTCCACCAAGCACTTTATATATATCATCATTTACCTACAAAAGAGCCCTGCACGATATTTTATTAATTGCATTTTGCATCTAAGGAATAGAGGCTCACACAGCTAATAAATGATGGAGCAAGAATTTAATTTTGAATGTCTTGATGCTGAAGTGTATGGGACACATTTTTTCCCACCCAGATGCCTTCTAAGTTCCTGAAATGACTCTTGGGGACACAAAAGCATCACCTTTTTATACCATGGAGTGAGATTTAATGTCACCCTAATTGGTAGAGCCAGACTGAGGGAAATGCTTGTTTTCTTTGAGCTGTTTGAAATTCACTAAATTGGTCATTTGGAAGACATTGGATGTAGTTAATTTCAGGTTCACACAGCACAACAGGTGTGGACATAAATGGCCTCATTGGTTTCTGTGTTTGATGGTTAGCAAGGATGGAACTGAAAATAAAGACAGGTCAGATTAGACCTGAGTGCTGAGATCTAAACTCCCCGTCTGCCTATGCCTGCATCTAGGAGTTTTTCTAAAACTCCCCTCACGACTCCCCCAACTCAATCACAGTGCTCTCGGGTCCCTAAATGCTACCTGCACCATCCTCCCTGTGGCCCTGAGAAAGCAGGATCCCAGAGGAACAGTAGCTGCTCAGTCCTGGGTGCCTGAGATCCTCAGGTGCTTCAGTCTTCACTGAGGTGCTGGTTAACTCTGCTGGACAGTAGAGGTCTGGACTATACAAGCTGGGAGATGTTTGCCCAAAACTAGCAGGAGTTGTTTTTTTTTTTTTTTTTTTTTTGTACTGGGGATTGAATCCAGGGGTGCTTTTACCACTGAACTATATCCCCAGTCTTTTTTCCCCCCAATTTTGAGACAAGGTCTCACTAAGATGCAGAGGCTGGTCTCAAACTTTCAGTCCTCCTGCCTCAGCCTCCTGAGTTGCTGGGATTACAAGCATGTACCACCACGCCCAGCCCAAGAGTTGGGTCTTGATGGAGAGGAAGAATGTGGGGGAGAAACAGTTATCCAGATAAAGGCCGCCTTGCCCAGGGTCTCCAACCACCTCCAGATTCTCAGTGAAGTCTGAGTAGTCCAGGATATATGGAAAATAAGGCAGGAAGTGGAAAGAAACTCTAGCAGTGGTGCCCTTCCTTAGGAAATTGCTAGGTGGTCTTTGGTCAGCAGAATTTTCCTGGATCTTTTGGTGGATGTATCCACACTATACCAGAAACAAACTCATAACTCAGCATTTCTTGCAGGAAATGTGAGCATGATAACATAATTTGAGCCCAGAGTTGTTTGAGACTGGGGCTAGAAACATCATCTCTTCATGGGGTGTGAATGTGTGTGCATGCACACACACAAACACACATACACACACACACACACACACGCACAGAACTCAACATAAAGTGGAATCTGCAGAGTATTACCACAAGGAGGTGGGTTTCCTGATTTTATCAACAAGAATTTTTCAGGCAAGAAACACGACAAGCCTCCAAGGAACACTGGTAGCAAGTGATGGTTGCCATAATGTGGACTTACCCATGAACAGGAAGAAGAGAGAGGTCCATAGAACAGAACGCATTTGTGGCTGACTCTCTTGTGGTTTACTGGAAAAAACTCCTACAGCCGAGTGGTCTGCATGGTTCCTTGGGCGCTCCATGATCATGTTTTCAGATCTGAGGTTGAAGGAGGAAGCACTTACCACAGCTTCCGGAGTAGTGTGCATGCGCACCTGCACGTTTGTGCATGTGTGGGTTTGTGTGTTCCAGGAAAAGTTGTCTGTATTGGCACCACAGATCTCCCCAACTCCTTAGACTGGCTAGAGATTCCAGATTTATTCACTGCTTTCATGGGATTTGCAAACCAATGTTGAGCATTACTTGCTGTGGCATCAAGGGACTAGGGTTCTAAACTGGACTCCTAAAAGATGACCGCTGAAGATCTGTTCCTCCTGGCATTCAAGCCCCTTTTCTTTAGTGTGGGCTGGATTTAGTGACTTGCTTATAGTGAACAGAATGTGAATGCCACTTCTAGCGAGGTGATGGAATGTCACTGATACTGGTCTTGAAAAACAGGGTCGGGTCCTCGTTCCCCTGGTGTTGAAGACACCCAAGAAATGTAGAAGCAAGTTTTATTTAAGAAAGAGACAGAACACAGATAGTAAGCTCCTCCAGCCAGGACCCAGAGCTGATGTATGTGGGAAATGGGGATGTCTTGCTTTTATATGAACCCCCACCTCCTTTCTTCGCCCCAGACATGTCTAAAGGAAGGAAAGAGTAGCTCCAGGGAGTAATTAATTGTGTTGGACCTTGTGATCCTTCCCCTTCCATGGAGGTGTTAGCAACTTGTTGAGCCTGGAGGTTAGTTGTTAGCAATTCATTTCCCTTTCTTTGATAATTAGCCCCAGTCTTTCCAACCAGATGATTTATTGTCTATGCCGACTATCTGTCCTTTTCCCTGTGTCGTCATTTCTGAGATTAGTTTACAGAAAGGCTGAGTGTTCCATTTTGTGTTCTCTTTCTCTCCTTCCATCTTTTCCCTCCACTCTTCCTCTCTTTCCTCCTAGCTCACTCTGAAGGGAGGCAGGTATTATGTTGTGAGTTATCTTATGGAGAAGGCCCCAAGACAAGGAACTGATGGAATCCTGCAGTCAACAGGAAGCGAGGAACTGATTTCTCTGGTCAGCAGCCGGGGTGGCCTTGAGGCCTTCCAGGATCCACATGAATGAGATTGAAAATTGACCACAGGAGTGCCTGGAGCTGACTGCAGCCCTGGACCACATCTTGTCTATAGCTTTTGAGAGACTTGAAACCAGAGAGGCACCCAACTAAGCCTTGTTGGCTTCCTAATCCACAGAAAGTGTGAGATGATAAATGCTTTTTGTTTTAAGCTGTTACATTTTGGGGTATTTTGTTACACAGTGATAGATGACTGATGAAATGTCCCAGTAAATTCCCTGTGTTGCTGAAGCTAGTTTGTGTTGGCTTCCTGTCACATGCAACCAAAAGATTTTTAGTTGATATGGAAAAATGTGCCAATAACACCACTCTGGGGGCAGATGTTAAAAGTGGTGGTGCAGAATTGAGTTGAAAAGGTAGGTTTGGGGAGTAATGATTTCCTTTATCCTGTCTTGGGAAACTGACCCAATTTGCCTTTCCTCTGACTTTTTGTACCTTTCATACCCCCAATAGATTAGATGATGACCACTCTCATTGGTAAGGGTCATCTTCTTTACTTGGTGCATTGATTCAAATGCAAATCTTCCCTGGAGACACCATCACAGACCCACTTAGAAATAATGTGTCATCAGTTATCTGAGCATCCTTTCGCTCAGTGAAGTTGACACATAAAATTCACTATCACAAGTTCACCCCTTGTTAACTTGGCACTGATACCCATCTTTTTTTTTTTTTTTTTTTTTTGGTACTGGGGATTGAACCCAGGGGCACTCGACCCCTGAACCACATCTCCCCAGCCCTATTTTGTATTTTTTATTTAGAGACAGGGTCTCACTGAGTTGCTTAGGGCCTCGCTAAGTTGCTGAGGCTGGCTTTGAACTCGCGATCCTCCTGACTCAGCCTCCCAAGTCGCTTGGATTACAGGCGTGCGCCACCACGCCCGGCTGATACCCATCTTTGAAAACATAAATTAAGGGCTGGGGCTATAGCTGTAATCCAGTGTTGGAGCTCTTGCCTGGCATGTGGAAGGCCCTGGTTTCAATCCCCAGTATTTAAAAAAATATCCCCGCATGAAGACAACAGCAAGGTAATAATGTAGTCTAACATGATATAACAATCTTCCAAAATGCATCAACCCATTCCCCAGAGGGGGAGGTATGGCCCTTGGGTGACATTTACTCTTCTTCTGATATCTTGTAGCCATAGTATAATATAAAATTAATAATGTTTAAATTCTGATATAAAGTTAATTATATATTACATGATAAGGGAATTAGGATATAAAACAATGATATTTTCTTTTTTTAAAAGTTTTTTTTAGTTGCAATGGACCTTTATTTAATTTATTTATTTATATGTGGTGCTGAGAATCAAACCCAGTGCCTTACACATGCTAGGCAATTGCTCTACCACCAAGCTACAACCCCAGCCTGTGATATTTTCTTAGTATATGTATATATGCACAAATATAATGTATATATACACATTAATATATTTTAATATATTTAATAAAATATACATTTAAATATATAATATATTTAATATATTTTAATTAATATATTTTCTTAATATATGTATATATACACATTTTCATTATAAAATTAGAATGAAATATTCATGACAATTACTGTCCCTGTTTCTGTAACTGATCATGTTGGTCATAGCCAGTATTTATAACTACTTTCTTTCATTAACCATTCTGTATTCCCTTTGCCTTCACTAAGTTCCTCATCTGGCTATCATTCTTTAGTGATGGCATAGCCCAAATCTTCATTCCCAATGGGTTTAGGCCATTAGTGGTCCTGCCTGGAGTGGTTTGTTGTAGTTTTTCATTGACCTTAATTGCAGGGCATGATGATACTAGTGACATCCTAAGGGATTTTTTTATATTCCAGACATACCATCCTTGGAATGGTAGTCTGATTTCTCTTTGATAGTCAGTATCAACTACCCTACCTAACATTTAGTTCTTTTTTTTTTTTTTTTTTCTTTTTAAGACTAGAGTTACTTTTTATTAGGTAGAGGGCAGTGAGGGAGGGGAAGGGTTATGGGGGTAGGAAGGATAATAGAGTAAAACAGACATTATTACCTCATGTACATATATGACTACATGATCGATGTGATCCTACAACATGTATAATCAGAAAAATGAGGAATTACACTCCATTTATGTATGATCTATCAAAATGCATTCTACTGTCATGTATAACAAATGAGAACAAATAAAATTAAAATATTTTAAAACAAAATTAAAGAAGACCAAATGAAACCAAATCACTTATTAATATAAAAAGTCATGCATGATAGTGAAATTGACTATATTATAAAAATAGGGAGAGTTCAACATTAGGAAATCATTAATAATATTCATCATATTGAAAGGTAAAATTAACAAAGGCTTTCAGTAGATATAGAAAAGCATTCAATAAAATTCAGTATCTATTGTTGATTCTTTGGAATGAATCACATATTGGAAAAAAAAGGAGTTTCCTTAATATTAGAATATATCTCAAACCAACAGCCGGCATCCAACTTCATGACTCTGGCCGATCTCTTTATCCCCAGAAATTGGATCTGTCTTTTTCAAGAATGTTCCTAAGTGGGTTCCCCTGGGTTCAATCCCCAGTTTAAAAAAAGAAAGCAATCACTCATTTTAGAAAGAAGAAGACAAAATTATCATTATCATCATGTGTGAAGGATTTGCTTGACCACTTCAGGAGAACCAGCTGCTGAGTCAGAACCATCAGGAGAATCCAGGAACACGGCAGTAATTGTCTCATGTGTGTCCTTGAGGCAGTGGGTAGGGGCTCAGCATTCCACTCGTGCCGCCATTTAGTTCTTTAGTTCGTTAAAAAAAAAATGAAATCTGCCTGCACACTTACACCAGTTACTTTATAAACAATAAAGGAAAGGGGAAAATGCGAGTATATAGAGAGTTATACTACTATGTCTGAGATGTGGTGGAATCAAATTGCAGTTTTCTAATTGAGAATGTGTTCTGTGTATGAAAGAACAGAATTCTGGAGAAAAATAACAGGTTCCCTTTTTAGTAGATACCTTCTCTTTGTTGCTAGAACACATCAATCATATCTTCACCCTCCAGCTCCAACTGTGCAGGTGTGTCTTTTCCATTGATTAGCCAATGAGTCTGTCAAATTGGAATCTGATCTGCTTCATTGACAAACCTTGCCATTCACAGTTGGCTTTCATTAGTTTACTAAGTAATATATGCCATTAATCTTTTTTTTCCCTTTGGGTACCAATGATTGAATTGAGGGGCACTTAACCACTGAGTCACATCCCCAGCCCATTTTTATTTTTTATTTTGAGGCAGGATCTCACTAATTTACTTAGGGCCTCACTAAGTTGCTGAGACTGGTTTTGAACTTGCAATCCTTCTGTTTTAGCTTCCCAAGCTCCTGCGATTACAGGCTTGTACAACCACATTGGGTTTACGCCCACTACACAACAGAACCATCCTGCCCCACCACCTTCAAATTATCGTGATTGTTATTCTCAGTCTTAACTCCTTCCTTGGGTTTCTTGTAGACCAGGGCTAGTGCCAGAGTCTCCTCAGCTACTACTTCACAGAACAGTAGAGTCCACACTGAAGGAGCACACAAGCAGCACCAGTGGTGGCAAAGCACAGTGACATTGGTAGACAGGGAAGAGCCTAGTGAGGTGTCTTACAGAAGGGAAAAGTGAACAAAATTCCTGCGAACTGAATTATGTAGTGCCAGAGAGTTGATATATCTATGAGAAAGGTCAGTAAAAGTGTTTTGCTAGCCTTGTGAGAGGAAAGCAAATGGCTTCTGGTGAGCCTATGGACAAGGCATGGAAAAAAGTCTGTTCAATAGTTGCATTGGCTCTAGGGGATATGTGGCTTTCTTAAGCAATAAAATCACATCTAGTATAGCAGCTTTAATTTGAGTCACCAGCAGGTCAAGCTTATGATAAATCAATGCCATTGTTCAGATTCATCTCTTCTCTCCAGGCCAAATAAGACAGTTGAAAGAGAATAGGGATTATCACCTACTACTTCTATATCTTTTAAGTCTTTGATGGATAACTTATCTCTGCAGTCCCTCCAGGGATGCAGTATTGATTTTGTTGTTGTTGTTGTTGTAGTTTGTTTTTGTTTTTTTTTTGTTTCAAATAGATTTTTGAGTTTTACTGAACTCTTACATGAACAAGAAATTGGAAATAACAATCACATCAAAGAACAAATTGTCACGGCTTTGACATTTAAGCCAAACAATTATTGTAGAGCAGATATCAAAAAAGTGTGAAGTTATAATAATTTAAAAACACAGTTAACCTACTTCTACAAATGCAAAACATACAATAATAGGTCATTTTCAATACAAGAAAACTTAAATATGTTTGCTTTAATTTCTTAAAATTACTAAGACAAAACACTAGCTTGTATTTTTTATTTACATCATACTCCATACTCCTATGTATTCTATCTCAAATCCCCCCCAAACTGAAACTGTCCAAACCAAAGGTTCTATAAAAATTATGATTTAACAGTTTGTTATTAAGCTAAAATGAAGTCTGAAATGATGAAAGCAATGTAATCCCTAGAATAAGGGAAGTCTGCAAGCCCAATAATGTCCAAGAGCATTTATGAAAAGAAGAAAAATAAAAAGACTTTAGTATATATGCAATAATGAATTCTTAAGCAGAATACAAATGGCAGCAAATTGCTACTTAAAGATGAAACTGTTAAGCCAATTACTTTTTTTAAAGAATGTATTAGATCTAGAGCCAAATGTATCTCTTATTTATTTATTTATTTATTTTTTATGTAGTGCTGATGATCAAACCCAGTGCCTCACACATGGTAGGCAAGCACTCTACCACTGAGCCACAACCCCAGCCCCCAATTTATCTTAAATTTTTTTGTTGTTGTTGTTGTGGATGGACACAATACCTTTATTTTATTTATTTATTTTTATGTTGTGGTGAGGATCAAACCCAGTGCCTCACACAAGCTAGGCAAGCACTCTACTACTGAGCCACAACCCCAGTCCCACAATTGTATCTTGCCAGTATCATTTTCAAGCTCTCACTTGTCTATTTCCCCTGTTACCCAAGTATCCTGATAAAATTCCTGGTTGTCATTGTAACCCTAGTTGCCAGAAGAGTCAACACTTTGCTGAA
Source organism: Glaucomys volans (assembly GCA_020662805.1). Taxonomy (NCBI): domain Eukaryota; kingdom Metazoa; phylum Chordata; class Mammalia; order Rodentia; family Sciuridae; genus Glaucomys; species Glaucomys volans. Next base: position 98,202 of record JAJEJO010045983.1, on the reverse strand, counting down.
GCTGTTGCTGAGCAATGGGTTGGGAACCCCAGTTCTGTTGGTTGTTGGTCAGATGGCGCTTGGAATCAGGTGGTTGTACCATCTGCCTTTCTCTTGACTCCTATATTGCCCCCATAACTGGGAACCACTGGCCTCTCTGCTGCTGTGCAGGACCCCCCTACCACTCCTTAGAGCCTCTTGGTGGATCCAAAGGTGCCCTTTTCTGTGAATAGCCAGCTCTAACTCTTGGAGGTGGTGCTCCCTGCCCCCTTGGTGGTGGTGTGGAACACCTCACCCTCCCCTTCCTCCTCCTCTTCCTCTTACTGCATAGCCATCATCATAGTCATAGAAGGGGTCTTCGTAGCAGCCTCGATAGTCATGATAATCATAACCACAGTAAGCAGCAATCTTTATAGCCATAGTAATCTGGAGGGTAGCCATGTCCTTCTCTTCCTCTGTTAGGTAGTAGCTACCAATGAGCAGTGAAATGTATGGCAAGGTCATAAAGTGTTCTTTAAATTACTTTAGGGTCTTCTTTAAACTATCTTAAGAAATCAAATGGTGATAGTTAATCTAGAAAACAAACAAAATCAAGCGAATTATTTGTAAAACAAAGAGAAGAGGATTAATGTAACTCTTGACAGGTCCACTGAGGTTGATATGAAGTTGGGAATTAGGACTGTATGCGTCTCCATTTGTCTGGGAAGGAAGATTCCTTTAGTAGTGCAGGCGCACTAAGGTAACTTCTGATCAGTTACTGACCCCAGTGCCCAATTAACATGGGATTGACTTGTAGATGAAGTCCTCCTAAATAGGATGGCCACCATGACAGTTCCGGAGAGGACCAACTAGGTAAAAAACTCCATTGCTTGATGTAAAGGAGTTAAACACCTGATTGGCAAAGAGTACAGAACATGGTCTCCAGGTCCTCCTGGTAAACACCAAACAGTAATAAATTTGGAGACGACACTGTATCCTTTGTCCTTCTCTGCTTGGAGCTGGCTCACTCTCTCTTGAGAGTGCTCTCTGCTTAAGCCGCACTTTGCTTTTGCTTTACTTTCACTTATAATAAAGTTCTCTTGCATGACTTTTGGTGTCTGATTTCAAATTTTCTGTCATTGGAACACAAGAACCAAGGTTTGGAGTTTCAGCTGCCTGCTTTCCTGTGATAACCTGACCTCCATAAACCTTTCTCTGACGAAAGGGCCGTTGTGACTTTGCATTTCTGGAAGCCAGTGTCCAGAGTCCCTGAAAGGTCTGGTTTTTTCCTCTCCTTAATACATAGTTGCCCTTATCAAGGGCTGTGGGTCCCTTTGGGAAGGTTGGGAGAAAGATTAATAGCACGAATTTTCATTAGGGTTTTGGGATCTTTCCTCCAGGGGATTTAGCCTCTCCTTTATTCAAGGGGTTCTACATCTACAAGCTGGCTCAAATCTGGGAACCCATTGAGAGGTATGGAGTTATGTCTTTTGGATTCTCCCAGTGTGAACAAGTAGGTCTTCAATGACAATCCACTCTTAACATTCCAAAATCCGTAAGTCTGAGACGCTTCATCTACATTAAGCTAAAGGAGGTTAGGCTTTTCCAATTTACACACTTTTGATCTTCTAGTGATCTTTTGGTCCATATTTCATTTGACCAACCAAACAATAGGGACCTTTTAAATCCCTGGGATGCAATATTAAATGGAGAATCAATATTAAATGTAGAATCATATCAAGAAATTTGTCCTGATTCAACTTTATGTTTCTTCACCATTATTCCATACTGTGGGTGTATTACCATACATGTTCCTGTATTTCTGCAGTATCAGTGAAAACACTCAAAGCCTTTCTTTTGGGAATTTAATGTTTCTCCTCATGAGTCATACTTTGTACCTGCTGAGATTTGAAGTCTAAGAGGGATGGTGAAGATGGGTCCTGAGAAGAATCAGCAGCCGACAGTTGCCTTAAGGGAAGCCATTCCTGTTTCCTCAGGCAATGCATGATTAATTTCCTCAAACAGAAGTGGGAAGGTGAAGCTCACTGTGTGTAGAGAGGCCTATACCACGGTGACTGGTGAGGCTGCTACCACTGTGGGTGGGGCTGCTGCTGCCATTGGGTTGGGGGCCCACTTCCACTGGGGTTGGGAAGGCACTTTTGGAGGGAATCACAAGCTGCTTTCACTGCCTATGGGAAGGCTTCTTCATCTGGTTGAGAAGATTCATCAGAATCTGAGACCTCAGTGTCCCCAGCTCACTTGGGTCTTCTCAAACCTTGTTGTGGTTCAGATCATGAGCCCCAGAAGGTCATGCGTTAAAGGCTTGGTCCCAGTATAGCAATGTTCAGAGGTGGGGATTTGGGGAAGTGATTGAATCATGAAGGCTTTAAACTCATCAAAGGGTCAATCCATTGACAGATTGATACTTTGATGGCGTTATTGGGAGGAGGCAGTAACTGGTGGGATCTAGTTGGAGGAAGTATGTCATGGGGGCTTGCCCTGGAAAGGTTTGTCTTGTCTCTGGCCCCTTCCTTGCTCTCTCTCTGGTTCTTGGCTTCCATAAGTTGAGTAGCGTTCCTCTGCCATATGGTTCTGCTGTGATGTTCTGCCTCAACACAGGTCCAGAAACAATGGGGCCTGCCAGTCAAGGGCTGCCAGCTCTGAAACCATAAGCCAAAGTTTGTTCGTTCATTTGTTCGTTCCTTCCTTCCTTCCTTCCTTTCCAGGGTAACTTCATGGGTAAAAGTCAGCTAATTTCCTACACAAAGTCCATGATATTAACAGGCAGGGGCATTTTGACCCATTTTCACTGTTAACTTTCCCTCAAAATCTCAAAGTACAGGGAAAAGTTTATTATTACTATTGCTATTATTGTTATTACTATTATTTTGGTACTTGAGATTGAACCCAGGGGCACTTTACCACTGAGTTACATCCCCAGGTCTTTCTTTCTTTAAGTTGTTTTCTCAGGTATTTTGTCACAGTAACAGAAAGTTGACTAGTACGCATCTCCCATCCCATCTTATAGGATCCCATTTGCCGCAGTACCTGCTTTCATTGCTAAAGTAGGCACCTGTGGAGACTAGGAGCTTGTTTTAGTCTACTATTTTGCTACTACGACTAAAAGATCTGACCAGAACAATTTCAGGGGAGGAAAGGTTTATTTAGGGATTCATGGTTTCAGAGGTCTCAATCCATAGACAGCAGGCTCTATTCCTTGGGCTTAGGGCGAGGCAGGACATTATAGTGGAAGAGTGTGGCAGAAGGAACTAGCTCACATGATGATCAGGAAGCAGAGAGAGAGCAACTCCATTCACCAGATACAAATATATACCATGCCCCCAATGCCCCACCTCCTCCAGTTACCACTCTGTTAATTACATTAGGGGATTAATTCACTTACTAGGTTAAGGATCTCACCACCCAATAATTTCTTCTCTGAACTTTCTTGCACTGTCTCACACATGAGCTTTTGTGGGACACCTCACATCTAAACCATAACAGAGTTCTACTTACATTGGAGTTCAGCCAATTGAAGATGAGATTTGGTGTTCAATTTTCAGTAATTTCATTTCTGTGGCTGTAGGAAATAATCTCTCCTTCAGAGTAAGCCTAGAGGGTCTTAGACCATTTTTGGAACACTCAAACTGGGAATTTGAATCCCTGGACTCTTTTCTTTTGCCTCTTTGTCCAGTAATATTAGGGCGAACCAATCAACATCGTTATATTTCTTGGTTTTCCAAAAGTGCTTAAAAGTCTCATATACAGAGTCACTTAGCTCTTTGCTTTATATCAGTGGTTGATTAGGAGCACCCAATGCAGGTTTTTTTTTTTTTTTCATATCAGTGCTCCCTTAATACTGGAAATAGATTCATTGGTATTTTAAATCTAATCAGATTAGTGAACCAATTTCAGGATTCCCAAAAACAACTCAGAAAACTCTTCTTTAAAATTTTGTGGACACTATGGTGCACATCTGTAATCCTAGCAACTCAGGAGGCTGAGGTGGGAGGGTTGAGTTCAAGTCCAGCCTGGGCAACATAGTGAAAACCCATCTAAAACCAAAACAAAACAAAGATCTGTTCTTGCAGAACCACTCTCAGTAATAAAATACATACTAAAGCTGTCTAGAGAAACAGGAAATTTCATACATGTATGTATGAAATATGTATATCCATCTGAGATATATGAGAAAGAGAGAGAAAGATTATTTGTAGGAATTGACTGATGCAATTTGGAGGGTGAGGTCCTGTGATTTGTCTTCTGCAAGCTTGAAAATGGGAAAAGCTAGTGGTATAATGTAGTCTGAGTCTGAAGGACTGATAAACAGGGAAGTTGATGGTTTAAGTCCCAGTCCAAATCCAAAGGCCTGAGAATTGGGAGGTGGGGTGGGGGTGGTAGAAGTTTCCCATTCCACAACTGAAGGCTGTATAAAAGCTTATTTTGGTACATGGTTTCAGAGGTTCAGTTCATGGTTGGCCAGTCCCATCACTCTGTGCCTGAGGTGAGGCAGAATATCATAGCAGGGGATAGCTGCTCAACTCATTACAGCTGGAAGGGGAGAGAGAGAAAAAGAAGGTGAAGAGAGAGAGATAGATGGGTGGGGGGCGGAGAGAAACTACAGGGAAGATGTACCCTTCTAGGCCGTGCACCCATTCACCTCCCACCCACAGCCATGCCCCACCTGCCTACAATTATTACCCAGTCTATTCAACTAGGATGGACTGGTTAGGTTATGATTCTTGCAATACAATCCTTTCACCTCTAAAAATTCCTTCATTAGCACAGGATCTTTGGAGGGACACCTCACATCCAAACCATAACAAAGACCAAAGAATAAGAGGTACCAAAATCCAGGAGCAGAAGATAGAGGTCTTTGCACCAAGACAGGCAGGGACTAAGATAATCCTGTAAATGAAATTGCATGAGGGCTGGGCTTGTAGCTCAGTGGTTGAACATTTGTCTAGCACATGTGAGGCACAGGGTTCAATCCTCACCACCACATAAAAATAAATAAAATAAAGGTATTATGTCCATATACAAGTTAAAAATTATTTAAAAAAAAAATTGCATGAATAAGCATAATTGCACTTGCTATTAAAGGGAAAAAGCATGTGGGGAATGCTTTAGAGGCAGTCTGAAGTGACTGGATTCCAAGGTGTGAAATTTGATGACAGAACATGAAGCTGGGATTGTGGACAAGAAGAAAGCTGATCATGAGGGGCCTTGCCCATCAGGATTTTTATTCTGGACTTTTTAGCCTTGTAAGGGATGGTAGACTCCTGAAGGGTTTAAAGTTAGTCTGTCACATCATTAGTTTTGGTTTTTAAATAACTCACCCTGGTGATTTTCACCCTTCCTTCTTTTGTGTCCCCTCGTCTTCATGTCTTGTGACTCAAAAACTACATATGATTAAAGTGGTGACACCCAAAACAGGAAATGTTTGTAGGCTCACATTCACGCACGCATAGTTCTATAGCTGCTGCAAGGCCGACTCATCCTTATGGGGCTTTCTCTACCATGGTCTTTGCTCCTCCTTAGTCTTCTCATGGGTAAGTGCCTCCCTCCCACCACCTCCCAGGCTCTTCTACCACCTACCCTGCACACTGGTTTAGTCTAAGAATGGGAAATTTTCACTGAAGGTGCTGCCTCTGTGGGAACCAGACTCTGTGTGTGTGTGTGTGTGTGTGTGTGTGTGTGAGAGAGAGAGAGAGAGAGAGAGAGAGAGACTCTGCAAATAATCCCAGGTCATGCAGGCACAGACTGTGACCTTGTCATCCTCACATTTCTTCTACTGATGTTACACAAGAACCCTGGACATTTCCAGAGAGGCTGAATGATGGGGGCACCAGACAGGGCTCACATCCACTTCCAGGACTCATCTTTTCTGCATCTTACCATTTTAAGTGTGTTTCCTGAGATGTTCAGGTTTTTAAGGACCCAGAGGAATGTAGCTTGGGATTTGTGTTCTGTATTTGGCGCTTGGTGTCTTGTTCTACCTTCTTCTTCTCCTACCAGTCCCTGAGAGTCACCCCTCATCAGGGTCTGGGACTTCCATGTCCCCCAAATGACTTCAGTAGAAGATCTCAAGCCCAATCCATTGTTGGCTGTTCCTGCCCCTCTGGATTCTCACTGCTTGCCCTTCAGAATCTGAGTGATGGCAGGAGATGGTGTGGCCTGGGGGTTAAAAGAAGATAGCTCTTGAGAAATTTTGTGGTGAGGGGTTGGGTTCTGGTCTTGTCTCCTGAGTTCCAAGCTCTCACTTTTGTTCCCCCTCCAGCATGAGGTGGGGCAAGGTGTGGAGGGGGTGGAGCCAGAGTATACTGGCTATCAGAGTCACCTGCCTTCAAGATTGTCCCTAATCCCACCTTTGTGTGCTCCTTTAACATGTTGATGAAACTTTTTAATGTGTTTAAAACTTGCAGATGATAAAGACTTTCACTTACATTTAAAAAAGTTTGATCTCTATGACAACACTGGGATGTGCATAAGGCAGATAGCATCACACTGGTTTTTCAGATGATAGACAAGGCTGAGAGCCTCAGTGACCGTGTGCTGGACAGGCAGGTGATCTGTGAAACCGAAGGTCAGCATAGTGCAATTGTGGGAACACGGCAGCAACAAGAAGAGTCTCAGAGAACCAGTGTCCTGACTGGAGAGACAGAACTGAAACCAAGAAGCTGGATTCTTGTAATACTCCTCCCACCCCCTCTCCTTACACCCTGCCGAACATGCACATGGGAACTTTCTCCACTTCATGGTTTCTGGTCAGGTCCTTCCTTGGTGGTCACTGCCACAGGGGCATCTCTTGTGCCCAGGGTGACAGAACAATATAAAGTGTTCAATTCAGTTGTAGAGACATATTTTGAGGCCTCTTGTGTGTCCTTTACTGTGTGTGTGTTTTAGAAAAAGGGTGTCAGTGTGACATGGGGAGGAATTCAATGTGGGATATGCTGCTGCTGACAGTATGGCATAGCATACAAAACCATCAATTTTAGGATCAGAAGCACCTAAGTTTTAGTTTGAACTCTACCCTCCCTAGCTGAGGAGTATGGGCAAGTTTCTTAAGTTCTTTGAATCTCATGATCTCCATCTGTAAAATGGGAAGACGAATACCTACTTTACAAGTTTTCTGGGAGGGTTAAATGAAATATGTGTACAAAGTGCTCAGCCAACAGTCTGGTGGCTGGGATCTGTGTCCTGGATTGGACTCCTTTATCACTTTCCTTTCACGGGAGTCAGGGAACAGGATTCATCAGGGAGCTTGATGTACACCCCACCGCACCTAGCCATGAGGTGAACTCACCCAGCCTGACTCCCTTTATTAGTCAGGTATTAATCCCTTCCATCTTCTTCTCTCCTTGGGGAGCTATGGACTCTGGGGAAATACAGGCTACACAGTTATTTATGTGAGGCAGAATGAAGTGCATGTTTAAAACAAAATTAGCCAATAGAAGGTCAGAAACTAGGGGAAGGCGTGGCTGGACTGAAAGTACAGAGTTTGGACAAGGTTACAGCCAAGGGAGTAGAACCTGAACTGAGTCCAGGGAGTTATTATTGTACTTGAGGGTGCAAGGATGCACAAAACTGCTTATCCTTGGTAGGACTCCCCCAGGCTAGATTTCAGACCCAGGGCCCAGTTTGGGGACAGGAAGGTCTATCTGGTCAGCATCACCCTGCTGAGGGATGCTTCCCACCAGCTTGCTCCAGGTAGAGCCAGAAGAGCTCCATGGAGGACGTGAGATTGGACTGTCCAGTGGATCCTGTGGTGAACACACCAGGGTGCTGTAGTCTCCCAGCATTGCGTGCATCCTCCCACTCATCACGACCACAGGACTTCTTGGTTCTACTTTTAGCGAGGAGGCTCCTCATCTGGCCTAAGCTACAGTGATGTGACCAGTGCTTCCAAATCCCAAGTTTGAATCAGGACCCCGATCTCTCCCTGAGTCGTGCTGCCTTTTCTCTCTAAGTAACTGTGGCAGATCTTCGTCGATTTCAGGTTTTCTGCCTCCTGGGATTACATGTGTGTGTGGCAAAAACGCTCTAACAGAAATGGGTCATGCTGCTGAGAAATGGCATCTCTGTAAGTTCATAGCAGTGTAATTTACAATAATCAAGTTATGGAACCACCCTAGGTATCTCTCAACAGATGAATGGATAAAGAAAATGTGCTATATAAACACAAAGGACTTTTACTCAGCCATAAAGAAGAATAAAATTATATCGTTTGAGGAAAAATGAATGGAACTGGAAAGCATCATATTGAGTGAAACAAACCAGTCTCAGAATGTCCAGGGTCAGGTGTTCTCTCTCCTATCTGGAAGTTAGAGAGAAAAAAAATTTAAAAAGGGATCTCACACAAATAGAAAGGAGACCATTAGAGTTGAGGAAGGGAATCAGGGGGAAGGAATAGGGGAGGGAAAGGAGAGGTACTGGGGAATGAAATTGATCAATTTATGTTATGTGCAGGTACAAATACATCACAACAAATCCCACTATTAGATATAATCACAATGCACCAATAAATTTTTTTTAAAAATATTTAAAAAATGTTCTACAAGGGTGCTGACTAGATTTAGTAAGATATAAATAAGGTGCATTCACTAATTTATTCCAATGATGTTATATATCTTTAAGAATACTAATAGTGCCAAGCTCAGTGGTGCTCGCCTGTAATCCCAGTAATTGGGGAGACTGAGACTGGCAACAACTTAGTGAGAACTTGTCTCAAAAAAAACACAAATATTAATAGTGTACTTGAGAGGCTGAGGCAGGAGGATAGTGCAAGTTTGAGGCCAGCCTATGCAACCTAGTAAGACCTTTTCTCAAAATAAAAATTTAAAAGAGCTGGTAGAGCACTTGCCTGGCTTGTGCAAGATCCTGGTTCAATTCCCAGTCCTGAAAAGGAGGAGGAGGAGGAGAAAAAGGAGGAAACAAGGAGGAGGAAAGAGAAGGAATTCTAATAATTCACTGTAATAATTATCTCAAATACTAAGAGTGTATAATGTTTCCTTGCTTTATTTCTTTTAACCCTCATGAAATCCTAGATGTCATTCCTGTTTTACAGGAGAAAAAAACAGACTCAGAGAGGCTTCTTGCCTGAGATCACACAGATATTACCTGGTAGTGCAAGAGTTTGAAGTTGAGCAGTCTGCCTGGTGCCCAAGGACTTACACTCTTCTCAAGTTCAGTGTAGGCTGGGATCCCAACTACTGGCCCACTGAGCACCCTAAACTGGCTTGGCCAGCACAGCACTAGTCTTCCTGCTCTGGAAAGATGCTCTCCCAGGGATGTTGGGTCTCAAAGGAGCTGGTTTCTGTTTGAGAAGAGGCTGGGCAAGCAATTCTGGGGATGCTGTAAGACAGGCAGTCTATGTTGTAGATAGGGCTGGGCCAAGTGAGCTCTACCCTAGCTTGTCAGCCAGTGACAGCAGAGATCATCAGGCACCTCCCTAGAATTGCCCTACTCTCCCTTCCACTTGGCATCTGCGAGTCCTAGGATAGTATTTGGGTAACTATTTAATTATATGTTAATTAGCTTGATATTGAAGAAGCGCCTCCTACATGAAGCGGCGGGTACTCACTCCTGCTCCAGTTCTCCCATTAACTAGCTATGGAGTCTTGAGCAAGCCACTTCAGTGCTTGGGGTCTCCATTTTCTCATCCATGACATGGGGGGAATCATCCCTTTCCTGACTCAGGCCCATTGTACCCTTGTGACTCAGTCAGGATGTCCTGAAGCTTCTATTCTGTGTTCACAGGGCCAAGAATTTCCAGAGAGGACCCAGCACTTCTGGTGGTAACTGGCACCCTAGGAGGATCTGTCACTCTGCCCCTGCATCTGCTGCCAGAACAGCAGGTAGAGAGCATCTCCTGGATGTCCCGTTCGGAACCCAGGGCAATTGCCTCAGTCACCGTGGGAGAAGCTGGAGGGCTAGACACTCTTTACCAGGCAGGAAGCCGATACTGGGGCCGCGTGAATGTTGTGGGATCAGGTTACTCTCTGCAGCTCAGCAACCTGAGCCAAGAGGATGCAGGGTCCTACCGGGCCCACTTTAACCTGAGGAGTTCCCGTATCACCCATATCCAGGAGTACAGGCTGCAAATCTTTGGTGAGTGTCCTGGGGCAGGTGGATGGGGGCCGTGTTGGTTTCACAGTCATTGTTAGTGATATTCAGTAACATTTACAACTTACTTTCCAATTACAAGACTAACATATGCTCACTGTAAAAAAACAAATTAGGATTACCTGGGAGAATCTCCTAAAAAATGTCAAGGCCCAGGATCTGCCCTGGACCAATTGGAGCAGAACTCTTTGGTAGGTAGTGACAAGGTAATGGAATTTCAGGCCCCGAGAACTAAGTTTTGCTTCAGTCTATTCATGGGGCTTTGAAGCTTCCTCATTGCTTCTGCAACAATAAATTCTCTCAATAAATATAGGGGAGCTGGGTGTGGTTGGGCCCCTCAGGAACTTGGGAGGCTGAGGCAGGAGGACTGCAAGTTCAAGGCCACCCTCCGCAACTCAACAAGACCTAGCCCAAAATAAAAAATAAAAAATTAATAATACAATAAAAATAGAGGCATGGGGAAAGCAATTAATTTTAAAGAAATTTTAAATAATTTTACCAGGGAAAACTACAAAGGAAACTGTAGAGATAGGGGTTAAGCATACACAGCACTAGAAAAGCCAGCACCTAGCACCTGGCCCATCTGGAAGATGCCTTGAGTCACTTTTTCAATTCAGACAGTTCATTACTTAAACAGACAGTGAAAGGAAGAATAAGCAAAAGTCCCAGGCCACTGCTTCCTTTTTCCACTCACCAGAAAAGATACCACTGAAGTAAAAGGAGCCAGATGTGATGTAAGCTGTGGGACACATGAGGTCAGGGAGCCTGTTCTTGCAGGAAGAAGGTTTTATGGTCCACCTCTCTCTTCTGCAGGGGAGGGATGGGAAGCCCCCTACCTCGTTAGAACCCCAAGACCACAAGGAACTGTCTCATGACAGCCTTCAGGGGAAGAGGGAGAGAGACAGAGACCGAGGCAGAGACAAGGGAGAGTTCTTCCCAGGAAGTGCTTCCCAAGGGATTCAACCTCTTGTGTTTTGGAATTTTGGCACAACTCAGACTAGCTGTAGTTCAAACTTACACTGAGGAAGATGTTCAAGGTCTCTGGACGTCATGGCAGAGTGGTTCCCCTGCAGTGGTTAGGTGGGAAAGGTAGGGAGGCTGAGTGAGGGTGGACACAGGGAAACTAGTTGACAGGGAAAGGTAGGAGTCTTGCCATTCTCTTTGGGTTGTGTGTTAGAAAATCTTCCCATGAGATGGAGCCATTGTTTTTGTGGGGGATGTTGGGATTGCTCCCTTGTCAAGTGCACACAGTTGGAGAGAAAGCATTTCTGCCATGAACTGGGGCCTGGGCTGGTGATGGTCAATTCCTAGCAACAATGGGGGTGGAGTTGTGGGAACCTAGGTAGAGTTGTCCACTAGGGTGGGCCCAAAGCCGGTAGGAAAGGCCTCTCAACAAGCTGCTGGCCATCCTGGAAAGATGTGCTCTGCATGGAATAGCATTGATAGGTTTGTGGGCAAGAGATTGCACTCTATTGATCTATCAGGGGTAGGGCATCCCAGAAGCCTTTCATTCTGAGTTCACACTCCAGTGGCAGCAGCCATGAAAACAGGATGGGATTTTATCCTTCACACTGCATTTCCCAAGTCGCTGGTGCCTCACAACAGCCCTGCCAGTAGGCAGACAAGGGTTTGTATTCACAGGCTAAGGAAACTAAGTCCACCACACAGAACTAGCAGGTGGCAAACTTGGGAAGAGAACTGTGTTAGTTAGTTTTTCTGTTGTGACCCAAAATATCCAACCAGTCAGTCTCATGGTCATTGCTAGGAGGAAATGTTTATTTTGGTCATGGTTTCAGAGGTTCAGTCCTTGGTTTGCTGACTCCATTGCTCTGTGGCTAAGGTGAGGCAGAACATCATGGTGGCTGAGAAGGAGAGAGAGAGAGAGAGAGAGAGAGAGAGGACCCCAGGGAAGATATAATCTTCAAGGGCATGACCAGAGACTTACTTCCTCCAGTCATGTCCCATCTGCCTGTAGTTACCACCCAGTTAATGTGTTCAAATTATTAGTTCATCAAATGTATTAACTCACTGATTAGGATACAGCTCTTATAATATAATCATATCACCTCCTACATTAACATGGGAGTTTTGGGGGGACATCTCATATTCAAATCATAACAAGAATTTGGGTATCCTGGTGCTGTATCTTGTACCCTGGTCTCTGGTTCCCAGGTGAGAGAAATAAAAAGTCTGGTGGTTCATTTTCAAAACACATTATTTAGCTTAAAATGTAAAATTACTTGGGATATAAGAAAGGCAGCTGAAGGGGAGAGAATGAAAAGTCACAAGGAGTGCAAAAATTCATAGCCCTTGACAAACCGGCAACAAGAAGGAAGGGGCCCAGACTGATCCACATACTGGGATATACTGTGTAGTCACCAGAAAGCACTCAATCCACTGGAATTTCCTGCTACAACAGAACAGAGGGAGCTAGAGACAACAAAAGGTGCAGAGTTTTGGGTGACAGTGTCTTGTTTTCTGTCCTGTAAAGTGGAAGTCTAGAGGGGTTTCCCCGTTCTCATTTTGGTCTATATTGCACACTCAGAAAAGCTGGCCCCGCCCCGTGTCACACTGACCTCCAGGATTGGTGATAATGGAAACTGCATCATCATCCTGACCTGTGTGGCAGAAAGCAGAGGAGGCACTGTGAGCTACAGCTGGACACCACTGAGTCCCCGGACTGTGACATCCCATGGAGGGTCTGTACTCAGTGTTTCCTGGAGGCCGGAGGACAGTTTTCTGCCCTTTACCTGCGTAATCAAGAACCCAGTCAGCAACAGCAGCTCCCACCCAGTCTCAGTGCCACACATCTGCACAGGTACCTGGCTCCTCAGTTTGCCCAGGAACTCAAGTATGCATTCTGAACAGCATCTCTGGAGTGGGCAGAGAAGGTGGAGAAGGAATCCTGATTTCCTTCAGGCCCTGGGGAGTGGGGAATAGCATCCTTGAGATGGTAGGATGGGCCTGGAGTAGGTGTGGAGTGATAAAGTCTGGGTAGGAAGACACTGACACTTTCCCTTCTCTATCTGCAGGGTCAGGAACACTGGGAGAAGTCACAGTGGGGAATGTAGTGATTGGCACGCTTGGGGAGTCAGCCACTCTGCCCCTGGAGGTCCCAATGGAGCAGGAGGTAGAAAGTGTCACATGGAGCTCCAAAGGGCTTATTGCTGTTTGGCAACCGGGACCAGCTGGCAAACCAGTCCTGGTTTCTGAGATTCAGGGACCATACAGTGGAAGACTGAGCACCCCTCATTACGGTTATTCTCTTCATATCAGCCCCTTAGGGCTGTGGGACTCTGGCTCCTACAGAGCTGGGATAAGTCTTCGTTCTCCCCTGATCAACATCACCAAGGATTTCACCCTGCGTGTCTACGGTGAGAGGGGAGGAGGGATTGCACAGTAAATTTTTTATACCGTTATTCTCCCCTGCTTTGCCGGACCTGAGCTGTCTTATGACTTGAGACTTCTCTTCCTGGCACAGAGAGGCTGAAGAAGCCCAGTATCACTGTCACCTCCCAGATCATGAGAAACAGGACCTGCTTTGTCACCTTAGCCTGCTTCATGGAAGAAGCTGGAGAGGATGTTCAGTACAGTTGGGACCCCCAAGGCCAGGGGGCAGTTGTATCCCATGGAGGAACCACTCTCAGTGTCTCCTGGAGATTTGGGGACAGTGGCAGCTACCGTTGCACTGCCAGGAATCCCGTCAGCCACAACTCTAGTTCCATCCCCACCAGACCCCTCTGTTCAGGTAAAGGCTTTCTTCTGTAACTCACTTCCTCATGGTGAGGTCCAAATTCTCAGTATCCCTGCCTTCCTTCCTCTTGGATCTGGGGGGGCGGGGAGGGGGAGAAAGAAAGAAAGACAAAGGGAGAGTTTGTAGTTTGGAGCAGGAGATAGGGTTCTGGAGCCACCATCCCAGGGCCCACTCTGTCCACCTTCTCTGTCAGTATCTGATCCTTTTTGCCTCTATCAGCTGCAGACTCAGCTGGGCTTCTGCTCATGTTTGGAACTCCCTGAAGGAAAGTGCTCCCCAATTTCCTACTCAGTCCCGCAGAGTCTATAAGGAGGGATCTCAGACCTCCCTTGACTGTGTCTTTAGAGAAGCCTCAGCTCCTCCCCTTGCCTGGAACTGCTCCGAGAGGGACCTGATACTGGGATCCTCTGCCGGGCAGTGGTGACCTCCCTGGCTTTCCCTTTTCCTTTCAACTGGGTCACAGGCCATGGCAGGAAATCATCTTGGTTCAAACACATTCTGTTTCTCTCCTTCTCAGTTGCCTTCTGAAACAGTGGTTATCTGCCTTCTCCAGTTCTTCAGTCATTCACTTCACAATCCCTTGATGCTGGTTTGACCTCAGCAATATTCCACTTGTTAAATTCAGGGGCTGTGGTTGAATTCTGAAATCTCCCAGCACTTGACACATTTTTTTTAGTCATCTTGGGGACCTCTGCTTCCAGATCCCAATCCTACTCAGGACTGGCGCTGCTCTCCACTTTGGCCTTTCTCTACTCCCTCTACTTTCTTCTGTTGCTCAAGGCATAGATCCAGATGTCATTGAGAGGCCTCCTCTTTCTCACCACTAGCAATTGCTCATTTTCCTGTAACTCTTTGTGTGAGCCACCACCCATAGCCTCCTAACCACTTTCCTTCGCAATCATCTTCCTGATCGCACTGCCAGAGGGGTATTTCTAATTTGAGAAATGCTTGTGCTACTTTTCTGCTTAGAACCTTAAAATGCTGTAGGGAATGGAGATGTTGAATAAACAGTGCAAAGGTTCAGATAGTCAAGAGGAATAGGCTTTGATTCCTCTATTGGTTAGCAGGGTTACTATAGTCAATAATAATATTCTTAGAGGGGCTAGGGATGTGACTCAGTGGTAGAACACTTGCCTTACATGCATGAGGTCCTGGGTTCAGTTCCAAGCACCAATAAAAAATGTATTATTTCAAAATAAGTAAGAGACTTAATCTCAAATGTCTCACCATAAAGAAATGGCAGGTGAAGGAGGTGACGATATGTTAATTAAATTGATTTAATCAGGTCTGGAATTTGTGGCTTAGTGATAGAGCACTTGCCTAGCACATGTGAGGCACTGGGTTTGATCCTCAGCACCACATATAAATAAATAAAATGAAGGTATTGTGCCCATTTACAACTAAAAAACTTGATTCAATCATATCACATTGCATACATATATCAAAATATCACATTATGTGTATAAAAACCACATTGTGTATATATATAAATATTAATATTTTTGGAGATACTGGGGCACTTTACCACTGAACTACATCTTTAATCCTTTTTATGTTTTATTTTGAGACAGGGTCTCACTAAGTTGCTGAGGCTGGTCTGGAAACTTGTGATCCTCCTGCCTCAGCCTCCCAAGTTGCTGGGATTACAGGTGTGTGCCACTGTACTTGGTTAATAATAAAATTTTTAAAGTTAAAAAAATCAAGTAATATTTGCCCACTATCTAAGGTGTCAGAATTTTAGTGCCTATTCATTCATTTTAGCAACAGGTATTCACTGAGGATCTTTTATGCAACCTGTGCTGTTCCACCAAAGTGAGGAAGAGATCCGGATAATTCCCAGCCTCAGGGAACTCACATTATAGTCAGCACAACCTGTATCTGACGTTTTTTGACCAAGTTGTCTTCCAGTTAGCTTTTGCAGAGTGTTGTGCTAAATACAACACTGAATGTGCTGTGTTCGGGGATTTATGTGTCTGTCTCCTACACTGAACTGTCATTGAAGCCCATTCTTGTCTTTCTTTGCATCTCCAGTACACACACCACAGGTCATAGGTATTTAAAAATATGGGTCTGGCTGGGTGCAGTGGTGCATGCCTATAATCCCAGTGGCTCTGGAGGCTAAGGTAGGAGGATTGCGAGTTCAAAGTCAGCCTGGCAAAAGCAAGGAGCTAAGCAACTCATTGAGACCCTAGGTCTAAATAAAATACAAAATAAAAATGGCTCAGTGGTTGAGTGCCCCTGAGTTCAATCCCTGATACCCTATCCCCCCAAAATGTGAGTCTGCAATTTATTCTGTGTGCAAATATGAATATTATCACAATGCACTCCAGTCAGTTAAAAATAAATAGAAGGAAGACCAATAGAGTACAGGAAGGGGTTGAGATGGAGGGTGATAAAAGAAGGGGATAGTACTGGGACTTGAAATGGAGAAAACTATGTTATACACATTTGTGAATATGTCAAATAAACCCTACTGTAATGTATAACTACAATGCACTTAAAAAACCCTGGAACATCTGTTATGGGTGTCACGGGACCCAAGGAGGTATGATATTAATTTCAGATATTCACATTTTCCCACTCTCTCTGTGAGGCTGGAGGATATTCCAGTTCCATCTGCAGATTTGGTTTCCTAACGGAACCCATCATGCTTGTATATGCTTCTGGCTTCTCTTCTTTGAAAATCCATTCCCTGTTTTCTTGTTTCCCCCTTTCTTCTCTTTCTTTTATCCCAGTTCCTAACCAGAGGTCATTATTTATTCAGCCTCCCTCCTAGCTTGTTCCCTGAGGAAAGAATTTCTTATCTTTTGGATCCTGGGAGCTTTGAGGATTGCGTGGATTTGAATTTGATGCCGCAGAGGGCAAGAAGAAGAATATAAAGCAAGCAGTGACCTGGAGGCAGAAATCAAGAATTCCACACAAGGAGCACAGGGGATGCAGCACCTCCTGGTGTGAGTGAGTGAGGGACTCTGATACCAATTGAAGCATAAAATCTATTTTATTTGCAAATTCAGTTCAAAATTACCAAGAAGCTGCTACATCTCTAATTGTTCAAAATAATCTGTTTTAAGTGTGTTTTAAAATGTTCAGAAAGAAAAAGAAGCTTATTCATTTAAGAAAAATAGAATGGTTTGAAACATAAAAAGGTTAATTAAATTATTGTGTTGTGTGCATACATTATTAATGTTTGCTAACGTCTAAGTGAATAGACCTGAAGGGCGAACCTTTAGCCTAAATCAGTTTTGAACACTATTTTAAAGTGGACCTTTCCTCTTATTCACAATCATGGTATTATGTGAAAAAGTTAATTAGATATTAATCCTCTGCCGGAAGAGTAGCTGGCAAAAATGGTCTCCATTTCTGTGGGTTCTTTTTCCACCATTTTAATGGTTTCCTTTGCTGGGAAGAAGCTTTAACATTTTTTATCTTTCCATTTTGCCACGCCCACCACTATTTCCCCTCAGTGCTTGACACGGTTCCACTGGGAATGTTGAAGATTCTTGCACGGTCTAATCTTCTGGGAAATGTGGACGTGGCATGCTCCTTCTTGTTTTTGTGTTACTTCTTATTGTTAGTGCATGTTCACATTTAAAGATTTTGGTAAAAAAATCAGACATTAAGTGATTTGGAACACAAAAATAGCAATGCTCAAGCCTTAATTGATTTCATATTATTATTACCTTAAGCAAACAGAAAAAATGTTGTGGTCAGATCAACAAGAGTTATTGTCCACTGCTCTCAGTTAGCTTAACGCAGCCTGACTGCTTTAACCCAAACCAGGATGTGCCCCCCTCTTAGTGAAACTGTTTTCACAGTTCAGGGACCACAGGGGATTGCATATGAGATTGATGGGAAGCTGTATCTTGGGTGTCAATTAACTATTAACAAAAGGAAGTTCCACTTTATGTACTATAGACAGGTCAAGAGGTATTTATGCTGCATATCAGCCTCCCAGAGATGTCTAAAGTACAGCCATTATCCTTGACATAACTTTAAATATTGATGTGTTAAACCTATAAGGATAGCCTCGGCTCTTATTGTTCCTAGTAAGATGAAAACCAGAACCAGTTAACGGTTCAGTGATGTTTTGTTTAGAAAAGTAGAACTTGATTTGATTTGATTATACTTATGTCCATCACATTCCCTTAGCGCTTTACCACCTCCCCTTCTATGTAACCTCCAAAGAATGTACTCAGGCTGAATGTATAGATATATATAGATCGTGTGTGAAACAGCTAAACAGAACTTAGCCATGTAACAGTAAAGTTAAAAACTAAGCCTCAGATCTTCGAGTCTGTGTCGTTTTATTCTCATTGCCAACACCATCCCCTCACCAAGCTGTGCCACCACCCCTGCTAAGGCTGGAGCTCGGCACCATTTATTGATTTTTGGTTTTATTTCTTGAGATTTAGCCATCTTACTAGTTGATGCAAGCATCCATATGTTGGAGTGTTAACCCTATGTTTTATTCTAACAGTTGCAAAGTTCTGGTCTAATTTCTAGGTCTTTGATCCATTCTGAGTTGACTTTTGTGCAGGGTGAGAGATAAGGATCTATTTTTATTCTTGTTCATATGGATAACCAGTTTTTCTAGCACCATTGTTAAAAAGACTGTCTTTCCCCCAAGGTAAGTTTTTGGCATGTTTGTCAAGGATGAGATGACCGTATCTGTGTATGCTTATCTCTGGGTCTTCCGTTCTGTTCCATTGGTCTTCATGTCTGTTTTGATGCCAATTTCATGCAGGTTTTGTTAATTTGGGGAAAGAAATCAAGGGGAAGGGAGGAGAGAGAAAGGGGTGGTACCAGTGAATGAAACCTACATTATGCTATGTGCCTGCATGAACATATGACAATGAATTCCACTTTTGTGTAGAATTATAATATGCAAATTAAAAATAAAGAGTTGGGGATATAGCTCAGTTGGTAGAGTGCTTACCTTGCATGCACAAGGCCCTAGGTTCAATTCCCAGCACCACTAAGTAAATAAATAAGCAAATAAATAAATAGGCCAGGGGTGATGGCCCATCCTGTAAACCCAGCAGCTTGGGAGGCTGAGGCAGGAGGATCACAAGTTCAAGGCTAGTCCCAGCAATTTAGTGAGGCCCTAGGCAACCTAGTGAAACCCTGTCTTAAAATTAAAAAAAATGATAAAAAGGCTGGGGGGGGGTGCTCAGTGATCAAGTTACCCTGGGTTCAATCCCTGGTACCAAAATAAATAAAAAATAAATGGCGGGGACCATTTCCGCCATGCTGCTTAACAAGGTCTGAGCCTGGGGAAGGGAATGGCAAGGTCACCATTCCAGGAAATTGTCTTGGTCATCTCTCTTGGGAATTGGGTGTTTTCTTGTAATTATCATATGTATAAGTATGCAACTGCAAATCATATTCCCTGGAAAGCTTGTTACTAATGATCGTTGTAATAAAATTTAACTTCAATGAGTCTGTGGAGCTTGGGGAAGGATGAGGAATGCCTTAAAAAATGTACCAATATCACACATAATACAGAGTTTGTGGAGTCTTCAAAAAACTAGTTACAGGAATTGCTTGCTCCTGTGCTGGCCACACCTGCCCCAGGTAATGCTTTATCAGTAAAACAGCCAGGCTTGGACATCAAGGGACACCCTGGAAATGCAGGACAATAAGAACAAAGAAACAGCATATGCAAATAACTAGAAAAATATTATGCCCTCATTGCATGTTAATTAGTTATGAGTAGTTTATGCTGGCTTAGGTCTCACTCATGTATTACTATAGGGAAAGGACAAATCAATAACATAATATTAGGATAAAATGTAGCACTCATACTAATTGTTTGGCAGTAAATAACCTAACTTAGTTTTATCTGAACTTGTTTAGGTAATAGGGTAGGCCTTTTTTTTTTTTTTTTTTTTGCGATGCTGAGGATTGAACCCAGGGCCTTGTGCTTGCAAGGCAAGTACTCTACTGACTGAGCCATATCCCCAGCCCTAGAGTAGGTTTTTAAGGTTAAATCAAAAACAATAATATGAGCTAAAGATTAAATACATGTTTTGCTTAGCAGCTGGGTAAAATTAGCTTGAAACAAAATAGAGTCATTACGCTGAACAATAGGTCTGACACCAAAGAGCAAACAAAGGCCAGTAGGATGAAAAGAGGAAAATACCTTAATGTGCAGGCTATGTGCTAGACACCTGCTGGAAATTGTGGTTAATGACAAATCTTGTGGTAATTTCTCTACAGCTTGTACCTTGTTTAATTCTGCTTTACTTAATACTATAAAAGAAGAGCTAAAATAAATCTGAGCAGCACTTGCTCCAAGTTGCTCCAGGGATTCTTGTCATTCCTCTGTGCCGACTCCACCCATCCTTCGGGGACCCTATGAGTTGCTGGGCTTGCTCCCTCAAATAAATAAAAAAAAAAATGAATAGAAAACCAGTAGAGAAGAGGAAGATCAGGGGGATGGGAAGAAGGGAGAGGAAAGGAAAGTACTACAGAATGAAATAGAGCAAATTATGTTATGTGCATGTGTGGATTTGTCACAATGAACCCCACTGTTCTATATAATTATACTTCACTAATAAAAACATAATAAAAATTAATTGAGAGGTCATTAGGCTGAGATGGCTCCAGTGTTCTAGGTTCCTCAAGAAGCGAACAAAAACTCAACCTAACCACTCAGAAATCACCAGTTGACACCTAGCTAGGGACTTTTCTTTTTAACCAAATAGAGGTTTTCTTTGTCTTGCTTCCATAAATACCTTAAAAATGATTTCCCCCTCAAGTTCCCCATAGAACCCTGAACTTCTTATGGTCTGGAGCTGCCTGATTATGAATCACTGTTGACTCAAATAAACTTTAAAAAATTTTAATGTGCCTAGATTTAGTTTTCAACAATTGCCAGTTCATTTTTGAATTATTTCTTATCAGTGCATAATAATTATACAGAATAGGTTTCACTGTGGGATTTTTGTACACACACAACATAATTTGATCAATTTCACTTCCCATTTCTTCCCCTTGCCCACTCCTACTCCGGATCCCCTTCCTCTACTCAACAGGTCTCCTTTCTGTTCTCACCAGATGGTCAGCTCATTTTTGTCAAAGCCCTTATCACAATATGAAATTATATACTTATTTGTAGTTTTCTTTGATTATTGTCTGTTTCTCCCACCAGTAGATGGTCTGGTGGGAGAGGCAGATAAGGACTCTTTCTCTTTTCTTCACAACTGTAAGCCCAGAAGGTGGCAGAGTGTCTGGCTAGTATAGAGACTTCAATATTTACTGAATGAATAAATGGGTGGATAAGAGTTGAGATTATTTTCTTATAAGATTTGAAGATTAGCCGGGTGCGGTGGTGCATGCCTGTAATCCCAGCACTTGGGAGGCTAAGGCAGGAGGATCACGAGTTCAAAGCCAGCCTCAGCAACTTAGCGAGGCCCTAAGCAACTCAGTAAGACTCTGTCTCTAAATAAAATACAAAATAGGGCTGGGATGTGGCTCAGTGGTCGAGTGTCCCTGGGTTCAATCCCCAGTACCAAAAAAAAAAAAAAAAAAAAAAAGATTTGAAGATTATCTGGAGATTCCACAAAGACTTGGGACCTATACTACTGTGTGTTTTCTTTTTCTGCTTTTGATAGAAGGAAGAAGGAAAGAAATCTTTGTCCTAAACTTTCCTTGAATGTTTGAATAGTTGGCAAAAGAAAAGGGTAAAAATTAAAAGATAGTCATTTATGTTTTGTTTTGACAGCAAGTTGCTCTAGAATGCTAGGTAGGTTGATGAAGAATTTGAACCACATACAAACAACTTAACCAAAAGGAAAATTTAGGCATGAGAGAAACCTTGGATCTCCTCTTGTTTTCTCACTCTCCCCTGATTACCTTGTTTCCTACTTCACTCACAGTGAGGACTGACAAACTCCACCCATTACAAACAGGTTGGCAATTTATTCTGAAATATAAACGGACAAACAGGATCACAAGCTATTAGAGGATAGCCTCTGACACGAAAGACAGTCTCCAAACCAACTGAATTAAGGTGCTTACTACACTCAGACAGCAAAAAGAGAGAGAAAAACAAGAGATAACAGGGGACAAAAGAGAGGGGAAAGGACTTCTTCCTGCCCACTCCTTTGTTTGTACCTACCATGCTACGAAATACAAATATATATGTATAAAAGCAGCTACAACAAATTGGCAATTAATACATAGGAATATTTTGTAGATTATTTGAAGCATAAGAAACTTCACTTTCATTTATTTAGGTAAAGGAAACTGTAATGGTATAATATTATGATTTTGTTCTGAATTATTACTCCTACCAGTATTCTGTCATTTTTCAATGTAGCAATCTAGTATGTTGTTTTCAGATGCAGTAGTTTAAAATTTTATTGGTCCATAATGATTATATATGATACTGGGTCAAATATGTGCATATGACATAATTTGATCAATCTCATTCCCCAGTACTTCCCCTTTCTCCCACTTCCTCCCTCCCCCTGATCTTCTTCCTCTATCCTATTCATCTTTCTTCCATTTTCATGATATCCCTTCCCCCCACTTTTTTTTCCTCTCTAGCTACCACATATGATTTAAAACATACAACCCTTGACTTTCTGAGTCTGGTTTATTTTGCGTAACATCTTTCAAGTTCCATCAATTTTCATACAAATGACATCCATTATGTACATATATCACATTTTCTATATCCATTCATCTGTTGATGGACACCTAGGCTATTATGAATTACTTGGCTATAAACATAGGTTTGCATGTATTTCTATACTATGCTGATTTTAATGCTTTAAGATAAACACCAAGGAAAGGTACAGCTGGATCATATGGGGGTTCCATTCCTGTCTTAAGGAACCTCCATGCTGATTTCCATCATTGTTGCGCTAATTTATATTTCCACCAAAAGTGTATAAGTGGTCCTGGAAAAGGACTTGTCAGAAAGGTGAACTGAAGAAATTTCAGACTGAGAGCTGTGCAGCAGGACTAGAACAATTGGCAAAAGATTAACTAGAGGAACAACTACAGAGTTATTAGGGAAAAAAATGGAATCCTAATACTCTACATGACTCAAGTGTGAATACACATTAGCACAAATATTGAGTCTAATTTAACAAAACCTATGGCATAACATGCCCTGGCAAGGTGGGCAAAAAGGAGCGGGGTCATAGAGGGAATGAAGGGGGACAGGGTGGGGACAGGGGATATGGGAGTGAAGTACTCATGTCCACAGCAGGAATCAGTAAATAATGTCTTAAATTAAGAAAAAGGGTAGAGCAAATATATTATTGCTAAATACTGAGAAGATATCACAAGAAATAGATAAAATAATTCATATTAGAACAAGCAGTTCTGGGTGTGGCATGGTAGAGGTTTGCTGTTTTTTTTTTCTTTTAATCATAAGTCTTACTGTACTAGTTGAATTTAAAAACTATATATGTAATACTCTGAAAAAATTAGAACGTTAAAAAAGCTGGGTGTGCTGGTGCTTGACTGTAATCCCAGAGACTCAGGAGGCTGAAGCAGGGGGATTGCAAATTCAAGGCCAGCCTCAGCAACTTAATGAGGCCCTGTCTCAAAACAAAAAATTTAAAAAAGGGCTGGGGATGGAGTTCAGTGGTAAAGTGCCCTGGGTTTAAATGAAAGTTAAAAAAGAAACACACACCAATAAATAATGGACAACAATATCAACAACAAACTCTTCAAAGGTCTAGGAAATTCACTTGATGGAAAGGGGAGGTAGGGTTCTGTAGGAAGAGTGAATAGTTTAAACAAAGATGCAGAGATTAACCACTAAATTTTTACTTAAAGCAAATAAATACAGAGGTGGATATCTTTTCACTAAATCTAGTTCCAATTATGCATACAACAAATTCAACATTACTAACTAGTTAATATTTGTGCTTATTTTAAAAACTAATAAAATTTCAGAGCTGGGAAGCAATTCGGGCTATCAGTGACCTTTCCATTGTTCCACACCACTGTTATCTGGACACCCCAGGTGCAGGCTCTCTGAAAGCCAGCGCACAGTTCTCAAAGTCACAGACTTGGAAACCCACGCCTTTGTCACAGAGCACAATTTGCTCTTTGCATCTAATGAGAACCAGCACCCCTCAAATCATGGGTGCTAGCCGAGGGGCAGTAACCTGGCATAGGAATGCAGAGGAGGAAGAATTAGTTCAGTTTCTCTTCAAGATCTTGGCGAAGTAACAGTGTTTTGTGAGAGTGAAATGCTTCATCAGCCAGCCTCCAACCTCAGCTTGATAGCAGAACAAGAGGCTGATTCCTGATGGAGAAAGTCCTGATGTATGGAAAGCCCTGAGATTCCCCCAGAGGATGATAGGTCAACTCCTGCCACTTACCCACCACCCGCCAAACCCAGGCATTTGGGTATCTAGTTGTTTGAAGTGTGAGGTGTGGACCGGGATGTATCCCAGTGCCCGCCCGCCCAGGGGCTGCTAGGGGCACTTCTGTAAGACTGGGAGAGGAGAACAGGGAGGAGGAGGGAATGGCTGACGCTTAGGAGTAAATTGTCATTCTGTCAGTTGACAGTGCAGACCATGCAGAAAAGAAGAGTTGGACGCCACTCCCCTTTACCTTTTTCTAAGTTGAAAAGTAAACAGATTTCCACAATTTGGGTTCTCCACACTTTTATCCACATTCTCCGCACCTCGGAGGGCATTGGATCCCGAGGGTCACTGCGCATGCCCTGTGAGTTCGCGTGCTGCGGCTTCTCCGTGGGCTCCTAGTCCTTTCTGGATCTGGCTTCCACTCATCTTGTTAGGCTCTTCCCGTGTGAAGACTTCTCTCCTCCGTGTTCCACAGTTCTCTGAACTCAAACTGTGTCTAGCTGTGTCTTCATGCATTTGGTTTTTTGAACTGATGGAAGCTCTTCGGGGTTAGGGACCATGCTCAGGCCGTATTGATCTCAACTTCGTGGTCGTACATAGGAGGTGTTCACTAAATGTTTGGTGAGTGAGTGAATGAATGAAAGTCTGGAAAAACCACCTGTCCATTTCTATTTGCCTATTTCACTGTTCTGAGTTTGGTTTTTATACTTTTGTTGATGTTTATTTTAAATTTTGAAGCAATAAGGAAGTTCAGAAACGGACACAAGATTGAGAGATTTTGGATTTTTTTCCTCTTCTTATGGGACTCACCTGTCTCCTATAGCAATTATATTTTCCCTTTAAACCATTCTTTTCCTTGTATCCTTTTTAGATTCCTTCCATATTACATTACTCCCTCAGAAGACTTTAAGAAACAGATACTATCTGACAGTTTTGCTTGTGGGGATATCACATATTTTGCTTAGTGCTCATGAAACTTACTGTGCATATATTTTGACAAGGTTTTATATATATATTTTCCAAAACAAAACCTAACAAATCCAAAAACTGACAAATAAAATGGGAGAATTTTTGTGTGATTTGTCAGCTTGAGCCCAAAGGGGGCAGCAGAGAGTTAGATGTGTGACAAGGTGGAAAACCTCTAAGGGCTCACTTGCATTGTAAACTTGCTTTCATTTATTTCTCTCTCTGAGCTGAGGGAGTTGAAGTGAGCAATCCTCAGAGTCCCTTCTAGTCCTCAGATTCTCTGTGTAAATCTTAAATAGAAGTTTTGCACTGATTTAAGCTTTGGGGACACAACAGAGAATGAAAAACATAATAATCCTCCACTCTTGAAGCTTGTATTCCAGTGGGGTTCCTGCACTGAGTAGGGATCCTGTGGTTGCCACAGTGACCAGGGTGTGGGGAGAGGAGCCTGCCGGCCTGAGTGAGAAGTCAAGCTGGTTTTGACCATTAGGCAGTAGGTATGATATGTCCAGGTACTAGGTCAAGCAGGAAACCATTTGGAATTTACTAGGATCAAGCAGGTTGAGAAGGGGATGGATTCTCCCCTGAGCCAGAAAATCAGAGGTGTTGGTGGTGGGTGCCTGACTGCACAGGAGGGGATATGTGGGAGTTGTACCAACAAGATAGTTGTGGAAAGGCTACAACTTCCAGATGTGGAAAGGCTATTTAGTCTCCTTCAGCAGGGCCTGTATCTGCTTCTGGGGAGGTCCTGCAGGCACAGTTACTGTGAGGGAAAGTAGCACTTGCATAGCAAGGAGGAGGAGGAGCAGATGAGCACCAAAGAGCTCAGAGCCTTATAGCTGATAAATCTTTTTTAAGGGTTGCATGAATAAATAAATGAAATTATATTATTTGCTACTTTACTAGGCTTGTGTGTACTGTCAGACACCTCTTATCACAGGCCTGAGCATTTAAATGATCTGATTAATAGCTCTTATCAGTTTTTCAGTTGTTCTTTATACTTAAGTCTAGAGGCTGAGTTGGAATGAAAATGTATAAATAGGTAGTAGCATCCTTAATATGAAGTGACTTTTGTTGAATTGTTGAAAATACTGTTAAACCCTTTATGTGTATAATTACACTTAATACTTAATCTTACTATACCCTTCTGAGGTAGAAACCATTCTTTACATTTTATAGAAGAGGAAATTGAGGTTCAGAAACATTCAGTAAGGCTGGGGATGTGGCTTAGTGGTCAGCACTTTTATAGCTTTCCTGAGACCCTGGGTTTGCTCCTTAGCACCACACAAACACACATATTTAAAAAAAAAAAAAAAAAAAAAGCAAGTGAGAAAAGGTGGGGGGCCGGGCGGGAGAGAAGAGAGAAAACAGCTAAACACCTTATGTTCATAGGATCAGAAGATATAGGATGTAAAAAATTGCTTTTCTTTTTCTCTTTCTCACCTGTTTTCAGATGGAAAAAGTGATATAAGCTAATCATTAATCACTGTTGGGAGCATGGACTTTTTTTTCTTTTTTCTCTCTTTTTTTTCGTTTTTTTTTTTTTTTTTTTTTTGGTACTGGGGATTGAACCCAGGGGCACTCCACCTCTGGGCCACATCCCCAGCCCTATTTTGTATTTTATTTAGAGACAGGGTCTCACTGAGTTTCTTATGGCCTCGCTAAGATGCTGAGGCTGGCTTTGAACTTGAGATACTCCTGCCTCAGCCTCCCAAGTGCTGGGATTACAGGCGTCTGCCACCGTACCCAGCAAATCATTTTTTTTTTTTTTTTGGTGGTGGGTGCTGGGGATTGAGCCCAGGGCCTTGTGCTTGCAAGGCAGGCACTCTATCAACTGAGCTATATCCCCAGCCCTCTCATTTTTAATTGAAAATTCTTTTATTCTTTTTCTCCAATGCTCTATACCAGTTAATCCTCCCCCCTACTTTTTTTTTCTTTATTTTACATTCAGCCTCATTTGTGATGAAGGTGATGTACAAGAGCAAGGGCAACAACTTTGTGCCCTCCGTCTGTAACACTTGGGAAGACAGGTACCACACCATTGTCCCCTCTTAACTTCTTGGTTCCCTTTGACCACTTGTCTTGCTGAAGTGGTTTAGATATTAGGTGTTGCCCAAAAGCTCATGAGTGAGACAGTGCAAGAACATTTAGAAGTCAAATGATTGGGTTAAGAGAACTGAAACCCAATCAGTGAATTCATCCTCTAGTGGGGATTAACTGAGTGGTAACTGAAGGCAGGTAGGTGTGGCTGGAGGAATGGACACTGGGGGTGTGCCTTTGGTGTATATATTTTGCATCTGGCAATAGAGTCTCCCTCTGCTTCCTGATTATCATGTGAGCTGGTTCCCTACCACACTCTTCTGCCATGATGTTCTGCCTCACCTAGAACCCCGAGGACTGGAGCTGGTTATCTATGGACTGAGACCTCTGAAACAGTGAGCCCCCAAGTAAAGTTTTTCTCCTCTAAAATTGTTCCTGTCAGTCTTTTAGGCACAGCAGTGTAAAAGCTGACCATATAAATATAAATATAGATTGCCGCCCATCTTTGAAGTTCAGTCTTCAGCTAAAATCATCTGCTTTGCTCTTGGTTTCAGTTTCAACTCTTGCGAGTCTTTTGCTTTCTTTTCGGACTAACTCTGTTCTAGGATGGTTCCTTCTGAAACTGCCCCATTTGAGTCTGTGTCAACCTCATGCAGAATCCCCCTTGGCAAAGGGGAAATACTTCTTGGTCCATGTGCTAGTTTTATAGGTCCACCTGACTGGGGTAAGAGATGACCAGACAGCAGGTAAAATATTATTTCTGACTATATCTGTAAAGGTGTTTCCAGCAGAGACTAGCATTTTAATCAGTAGACGTACTAAAAAAGATGCCATCGCCAGTGAGGGTGGGCATCATTCAATTTATTGAGGGTCCAAATAGGTAAGGGGACAAAAAGGCAAGAAGAAGGGGATGTTTGCTCTCAGAGCTGAGACATCTATCTTTTTTCTGCACTTAGGCATCAGCATTCCTGGTTCATTATGCAAGCCAATTCTCTGAAGAATCCTAATACAGATTTTGTGAGCAAGAGTAGTTCCACAGGTATACAGTTTTAAGGATAAGTTTTCTGCCTTGGTTCTGAGGTTTCTAGAATTGGTTCCCCAGTCTGATTAAAGATATCAGTGACTCTCTGGAGTAAGGAGAGCACTGGTTGAACAGTTTATGGAGATTCTCAATGTATCTACATTAAATACTGCAAAAAGTGATTCTGCACAAGACACTTTCAAACATTTGTGGAAAACCAAGGAATATATTGACATTAGTTGGGTTTATCCCAGTATCAACGAGGGAATAAAATGGTGAAAGAAATAGATGAGCTTAGAGATTCAAATTCCCAACTCAAGCACTGCATAAGTAACAGACAAGCCTCTAGGTAGGCCCTGAAAGAGAGCCTTACCTCCTGTAGTCACAGGGATGAAGTCAGTGAAATGCAAACATGAAAACTTGTTCTGGAATTGACTGAATGGAATGCCCAGCTTCATGGAGTATCTATAAATGTGAGGGATTTGATTGGAAAAGCATGGGATTTTGTGAGTTGGAATGGGGAATTATGAGAACTTGTGGAAGCTTTAGATATTAAACCCCTACATTCAAATGAGATTTTTTTTTTTTTTTTCCGGTAGAAGAGGCCTCCACTGTCATCCCCAGTGAAAGCAATCTTTTCACCAGCAGGGTAATTGGTATCACCAAAGTGGCTTCCTAAATCTCAGTAGCAGTAGCCCCTAAACCCCAGTGGTAGCAGCCTCCTAACCACAGTGGTAGAGGCCTCTCCACACACAGTGGTCCCAGACCTTCCACTTCTGTCTGAGGGAATTAAGGCTGCATTGCCTAAGGAAACAGAAATGCCTCTCTGAGACTGTTGCCATGCAAGACGATACTAATTCTCCCAAGGACTGCCCTTCCCGACTCTTTGCTCTAGCGCAATAACTAGACTCAAGTTCCAGTAGGACCCACCCATGAGGAGGTACACTAGACTCAAAAGAACTACTTGAGCTTTTTTCATTGACACTGCTCTTGGAATTCTAGAACTGTGAACTAAATAAACCCCCCCCCCTTTTTTTTTTACAAAGAAACAAATCTCAGGTATTTTGTTATAACAATACAATACAGACTAATATAGCCTTAGTTCCATAAAGAATGCTTCCACCAGGAAACAACAATAATTCCACTGACTTGGAGGTCAAGTCTGCCACCTGGGCACTTTGGACTCTTCATGCCTCTGCATCAACAGGGGGAGAAAAAGGAAATTATGGGGTCGTCAACTGTTGATTACCAGGTAGAAATTAGACTGCTAATCTACAATGGAAGAAGGAAAAGTGCGTCTGGAATATAAGAAATTCCTTAAGGACATCTATTAGTATTATCATGCTGTGATCAATGTAAAAGGAGAACTACGATCCAATCTAGGCAGGACTATTAATGGCCCAAACTCTTTAGTAGTAAAGGTTTGGGTCCCCCAACAAATAAAGAACCACAACCAGTTGAGATGCTTGATGAAGGCAAAGTAAATACAGGAGTGGTAGTAGAAGGTAGCTATATGTTCCAGTTATGTCCACATTACTTTAATTGCCATGAATGTTTCCTCCTTATTTTGTTTCCTGCTTACTTTTGTGTGCATAGACAGGTAGAGCACCCCTAATCCAAAGTCCTAAATGAACAATGATCCCAAACTTGACATTAAAATTCCATGACCTCAAAAATTTCAGATTTTGGATTTTCAGATTAGGGATGCTCAACCAGTGAAATCTATGAAAATACTTAAAAAAAATAAAAAATCTGATCCCAAGCATTTTGGATAAGAGATATTCAACCTGTTTAAATATACTATACAAACACTTTTCTTTCCTTTATTCCCTTATCATTTAATATGAAAATGTGCTAACTTTGTATCAATATTTAAGTACTGTTCACTTTATATAGTATTTAGGTTGCATAATAATGTCAGGAGAAGAACAAACATCAATCAAGGACTTTACTTCCTCTTCTAGGAAAGTGGTTGATGTGTTTTCAGTTGTAAGATTGTTGTATCACATGAGGTTGAATTATGACTTAATTCCCTTTGTTATTAATTCAGAGGTATGAGGAGTCCTAAGTGTCCAGGTGGCAGACTTAACCTCCAGCTCAGTGGAATCATGGTTATGTTTCTTTGTGGAACTTTTCTTTCTTCTGAAACTAAGACTGTGTTAGTTTTTATTGTGTTACTATAACAAAACACCTGAGACCTGTTACTTTGTTTTTAGGTGGAGAATAAGAAGACAGATATGGGTGCTCAGTCAAAAAGGCATGAACTTGTGAGGGTGAATATTGCCTGTCAACAAGACTGAGTGAACCAATGGTCAGACAAGAGTAAAATATTATTTCTAGTTGTACCTGTGAAGGTATTTCTAGGAGATATTAGCATTTGAAGGGTGAACAAAGAAGGTTGCCCTTTCCAATGAGGAAGGGTATCACAAAATCTGTTGAAGATCTAAATAGAAAAAAAAGAGAGTAAGGGTGAATTTGATCTCCCTGCTTGAGCTGGGACATCCATCTTCTACCCTCTGACATCAGAGTTCCTGGTTCTAAGGCATTCAGATTTAGACTGTAGAATTATACCATTGGCTTTCCTGGTACTCCAGTTTGCAGATGGCAGGTAGTGAGACTTCTTGGTCTTCTTCATATATGAGCCAATTTTTGTAATAAATCTCCTCTTATACATTTCCCCATAAATCCTATAGATGATGTTTCTCTGGAGAACCCTGTTGGGAGCTGTTTGTTATAAGACTATTCTATGAGTGCAGCTACATGGCGCCTGGCATTTTACACTGTCTTTGTCCTTGCTGGGTAAACATACGATGCTGTTTTCAGGAAGTATCTCTGATTGGGCAGCTTGTGCGTGCCTAGTGCATGATCAGCCTGTTCTTCCTTTGTCTGTTGTACAGTTATCTTGCATTGTTCACGTGTACTAGATTGTGATTGGTTACTGTATGCTTATATGCTTGGTCATTTTCCTGTAGTAGCAGTAGTTGTTAGAAAAAGTAAACAAAACCACGTTTACTACTCTTTGCCTCTCCGAGTCGTTCTTGCGGGACGAGAGCGACAAGTGGTGCCGAAACCCGGGACCTTGTAGACACCACGGAGAGGTAAATGAGGTAAGTAACGATCAGATAAGGAGTGCACCAATAATAACTGTCTAAGACAGGGAAAGTTCCCTTGGGACGATCGCCAG